>JAKUBD010000205.1:0-16094 GCA_030563125.1 Metschnikowia laotica
AGAAGCAGAAGCAGAAGCAGAAGCAGAAGCAGAAGCAGAAGCAGAAGCAGAAGCAGAGGCAGAAGCAGAAGCAAAATGCGCCTTTGTTGAACAAGGGGCTCCGGCGTCTCCACGAATTCTTTCTTGCAGAATTGTCGCTACCATTATTTTATGGGTCTATGCTTTCACGCCACGTTTTGGTGCATTGACGTATTGATGAAGTGACGCTTCTGTACTCCCACACCGCAACACCTTCCTAATTATTTCAATTTCCATCATCTTTCACATTTCCATTTCCATCTACATTACAATCACCATCACCATTTCCATTTCCACTTCCATTTCCATTTCCACTTTCACTTTCATCACACGCTATACATATACCACTTATACAGAGGCCGCCTTGACGAAAGTAACTCATGTATGGTCTGGCCACGACCAGCGAGACAGGTTAAAATTACGAGAGCGAGATATTAATAGCCTGCCCATTTAACGACCGATGCAGAGGCGCGCAGAATTAAGTATGGATGAACGTGCCAGAATGACAGCAGAGCCAACTTTCCAAAAAAGGCAGAGATGCTCGAATAGAGACAGCACCGTAGGCCAACCGCAGAATATATGCAGTATACATACTCTGGAATATGCACACACCTCTTCTTTCGCCGCGTATGTATGTAGTCCAACCATACGAGCCCGGTAACAAGCTGCGTCCATGCGCCCCTTGACTTCAAGATGTAAGGCATCAGGAGCGCTGAGTTCATGCAGACGAATGCGCTTCACTATGCAACCATCATCCATCTTGATTTCAAGTATCGAGCAACTCTGCGACCGAGCTCGCCCGGAAGCTTGGCGCCCGCAAGTGAAGTCAGGGCTGAACTTGATTTGCGTTCTGGGTTTGTGACATTTCATGCGGTACAATATCACTGAAATGCGTCTCTGTTCGAAAATCCCATTGGATTCTGCTTTCTTCGGGCATACCCGTAAGCCTCACTGCGCAACGCGTGCAGTTGCCTTCCTGTCCGGCTATCCTGGCGTGTTAAAGGCAGCTCACGCGTACGCATTTTTCGAGTTCGCAAGGTACTTCTCAATGTGTGAAATGCGGTGCATGTGCTTGCATCGCTGCAGATTATCGAGAACGCTGTGACCAAGATGCCCTAGTTTCGGCTTTTCTCTATCCACCTCAACCATGCTCTCCGCTCGACTTCCCCTACCGTCGTTCGATCGTAAAAGACTGCCTTAGCGGTAGCGATAAATTAAGATTGGCGGCCTGCATGTACATGAGGGGGGGGGGGGGCCATCTTCTCTTTTCCTTGTCGTTTTCTGGAAACGGCCCGATGTGTGCAGCGCTAAACACTCACAGTTGCTGTGGGCCAGGTGAGCGATCCTTTTTGACCGGAAGCTGCGCAGCGACATAGCGGCGGGCGGCAACAGATGCAGAGATAACAGAGGCGGCATGTCTGTTATCACAACCTGCATTGCCGTCGTCATCATCCGCACAGAAAGATGCGGGCCAAAAATGGTCTAGATTGGTAACGCTGGTGCAGCGAAAGAAAAGCGTCTCTGCCGTGGCCGGTGTGGTGCCAGTGCGCTAAAAAAACGGCATGCCATGAGATCCTCGATACCACGTTGCACGTGAGCACACACACGTGAGCGCATCATCTTACGCATCACAATCTTTACCTACACCTTCTGGGATGGCCATTCCTCTTCTTGTATCAAACGGGTCGGTCCTTGTGTTTGACTTGAACCACGTCAAGCTCATCCGCGATGCCGGCATCGTCGGCGTTCTTGTCGGCTCTTTGCCCAGGGCCCCGCAGCAAAATGTGTTTCTAGGGCTTCCCTTGCAATTGAGCGTCTACGAAGCACTTTGGCTCGTTCAAAAGGGCGTGGCCGTTTTGGTGGACGCTTTGCTGTACAGCCAGGCGATCCAGCCATCGACCACAGGCGCTTCGAAAGTGACCTTCGCCAACGGCGTGGAATATTCCCTCACTTTGGACTCTCACAAGCCAACAACCGAGTCGGTCTCAACAGAATGTGTCGTGGATCCTCAGAACTTGATTGATGAGCACACCGACCATGGTTCACAGGCGTGCCGCTTCTGGCTGAATTACATGGCGTTCAAGCACCTCCGCGACTTGCAGTATTACATCATGCCGGGGCTACGGTTCGGCGGGCTGTTTGTGGCGTATCCGGGAGATCCGTTGATTTTCCACTCTCACTTAATTGTAAAGGTGTTGCAGCGGCACGATTCTGTGGATCTCCTTCAGATTGTAGCCAGCGGACGCTTGGCAACGGCCGTGAAGAAGGTATGGCTTCTCATCGGCGAGGATGTTGGGGCGGGTGCAAACGAGAGCAAGCCTACGCTAGAGGGTGCCCCGATGAAGAGCTTTTCCATCGAGTGGGCAGGCTTTGGCTAACTGGTGATATGTTGGTATCACTGATTTGTATGTATGATCGGCCAACTGTTCATATAGCCCAACCATGAAAATCAAGCAAACGTCCGCTTTCGCACAGCAAAACCACGCACGTAGTTTCAGCATTCGTAATTCACAATATTATCAGTAGCGGTAAACTTCGTCGCTCACAATATCTCCATTCTCCGCGACAACCCTTCGCTTGTACTTCAACTGCACGGTCTGACCATCGATCTTGGTTTTGAACTTCGTTACCAACTTTGCCGTGCCGTGGTTTCCGGAGTCGCGCACATGAAACAATGACGTTCCGGTCTGGAAGTTGGACTCCTCTCTGATCACTTCCCCGTCATATCTCAACTTTGTCGATTTTCCATGGACCAACGAAATGTCAAGATCAATGCCCTCATCAAGAACTGTATCCTTGCTGTCTAACGCAAGTGGATACGTCACGACAACCTCGGTCGCATGAAGTGCCTCTCCGATCTTCTCATCAAACATCTCGAAGCCTCTGGTTGTCACTCCGTTGTGGACGAGATGGAGCATGCTGCCCATATGTTTATATTCCTGAACATTAAGCATGGTGGTACCAAAGTCATTGCTATACTTGTAGTTGAGTACAGTGCCATTTTTCAACACGGTCAGGATTTCACTAACAACACCGGCGCTAAACTCACCTTCCGTTATCTGCAGCAATTGTTTGGTGTATGGTACGGTGAAACCGACCGATTTGCCCTTTTTCTTGTCGCCCACATGGAGAACCGTGCCGTTTGCCAGCTCCACGTCCTCGTCTTCATAAGCCAACAAATTGGCCGTCATCAACCAGTCACTACCCACACCCGATTGGAGCCCGTAGATCTCGTCCAAACCATTGTCAACGGTGATAGTCAACTCGTGCTCTTGTGAGTCCCACATGTACGGAAGCAACGCGGTCAAATCCAAGTCGATGCTTGGAAGATCGAACGCGTTGACGGGGACGACGCGCCTCCATAATGAAGGAGAGAATCCACCAGTGAAAATAATAGGCTGCGGAGTCTGGGTTGCCACCTTCTGCCCATCCACCCACACGTTCACAATACGAAGCGGGCCGTGTCCAAACATCTTCACTCCCTCGTTGCTGAACTGCTCGACAAATTTGTCAAGCACGTTCGAGTACCAGAACTCTTCGTTGCCGTTGCCGCTGGCAAACACAGCCAATTGCAACCGTGTGGTGTTCCGCGCCATTTTAGGAAGAGTCACGGTGAAATCTTGGTTGGGCAATGACTTGATGGGTGGCTTGCTCAAATCAGATTGTTCTACCAATGGGATGACCTTGGAAGCCGGTTTTCTCACCCGGAAATACTTGTAGAGACCCTCAGACGACGTTTCTTCCTTATCATGCAGACCCACTTCGGCAGCGGCTGCGGCATAGTCAGACACGTAGAAGTCTGCGTAAAGCTGCACATGAAAAGAGCCAGTCAAGTCGCCCTGAACGAGGTTGTCAAGCTGGAACATCACAGGCGTCTCGCTCTTGAATAACTCAAGGTATGTCGACACGTCCTTCTTGGTCGACGAAAAAACGCTTCTAGAGCCGGGCTCCATGGTGGAAGTCCGCCAGATCTCAGCACCGCCAACGTAGAGGTGAGCCAAGCGGTCATACTGAACCCCCTTGCTCGTGGTGTTCAAAGTCAACACCACCTTGTTGTATTCTACGCCTCGAGGAGGCACGAAACTGGTCATGGCTGGATGACCCCAGGAGTCAAATGTGGTGTTGATCAACAACGCAGAATGAACTGCCTTGCCATAAGAAGGCTTGGGTATGTAGGGGTAGTCCACACTGATCACCTGGAGCGATTCTGGGTCGGAAAGAATGGAGTTGTCCTTGTGAAGTAGCGATTTCATGTACCTTGCGGGGTGGTGGGGCGAAAAATCACCGGTGTTCAACAGCCACAATGAGGAGGGGCATGGGCCCAAAAGGAGTCTGAAGGCAAAGAGGCAAAGAACGATTTTGGCAAGCAAACGAACCCCAGAAGGGTTACTGTTTTGCGGGGTGGGAGTGGCGAACGTCTCTTTTTCATTCCATTGCGTTTTGGATTGCGATTGCACTTGTGCTTGAGGCATTGCAACGACTTGCGTGGTTCTGCTCTTCCCGTACATCAATTTGTTCCACAATGAGTGGTCTTTCGCTAGATGGTTGCTCATTGTAGCTTGTGGTGGCTACATACATAAGGAGAGAGATATCAGATGCGATAGGTTACTATGATGCTGCGTGCCGGATTTTTCGACTCCCTGCTTAAAACAGAGACATGGGCATTGGTGGCTGGAAAACCACCGCTGAGATTTGGAGAAAAGAAACAGAGGATACCAACCACCCGAATTTTGTAGATAAAAGTTTGTTGTTACAGTTCCGACAACCACTCCATCAACCACAAACTCGTTGACGTCATGTGCCGCAGCCAAATCTGCGTGTAGCCAGCGCCACTGGCAGCTTGGAGAAACAGAACAAAGACAAGTCTTTATTACCGACCAATTGTTGCCGATTGCACAGCTGTGTAATCGCAAAATTCTGCTTGCTGCCTGCTCATGCAACAAGATCGAGGAATTGGCCCTCCACTTGTTGCTGCTCACGAAGATAGAGGAGCGTCCGCTCGAAAAACTGCTCAATGCGCTCGAGAAGTTTCGTTTCTTGGTCGTCTTCAGCCTGCCCGAGGTTGCTGCCCTCGAAGTTGCTGATGTTTGTGCGGATCAATTCAATGAGTCCATTGATGTATCGAGAGTCTACCATCCAGTTTTCGTAAATGCTGAAGATGAGGCATCTGTTAAGAATCTCAACAAACAATTTCAACAGCAAGTAAGGGTCCATACTGGAATCAGCAACACGGAGAGCTTTTTGCAAACATTCCAACACTCTTTTGGGCTCTCTGTACAATCCGTTGGTGGCAGCGTCGCCGCTAGACTCTATAGTGCTCTCTTCCTCGAGGTTTTCAGTTTTGTCCTCCTTTTTTAAGTCCGAAGAAGTGGTAGGTGAAGTACCTTCAATCAAAGCATCGCACCACCACCATAAGTGAGCGCAATGGTAAATGGAACGGCACTGGTCCTGTTTCTTTAGAAGTTTGGAACCGTAAAGTGTCACCTTTGTAATCAAAGCTTCGTAGTTCTCCCGGCTGAAATACCGCAGATTGCACAATGCATTTGAAATGAGCATGACAGACTGATGAGACACAGCGCCTCCTATGGATTCATGTGGGTTGATGATTTCATTTTGCGAGGCATTGAAAATTAAACTCTCTTCATAGACCACAAAGCACTGACTGAACAACTCATACGCGATGTTTTCCTGCCGCAACTGATCTGCAACCGAAGCGAGCATAAGGTACATTTTGAGTGCAACTTCTGCATTGAATTTCTGATGATGCTGGTATAATTCTTCAATCACAAGAGAAATGTTTTTGAAGTTGCTGGTTATCATCAACTCATCTTGGTTTTGGTCACTGCCATTTCGTTCCTTTTTTCTCAAGACCTTGTAACCTGCCAACCTCATGACACTGGCCATTTTAGAGATCAATGTGGGATATGTGTAGATTATGTTTTCCGTACTTTTGCCGAGGTACTTTTTCTTCAAGTAAAAAAGAAGCGAGAGCATTTTGAAATCGTTTTCGTGAGTAATCAAGTGAATCACTTTACACACGCATTCTTGGGTACTTAAAAACTCTTCGGATATCAGCGTTTGTTCGCCTTTTATTCTGATTGTCTTTTCCACACCCAAGTCCTTGGATGTACTTGCTTTCGAGCCATTTTCAGTGATCACAACAGAGAGATATTTGAAAACCGAGTCAATGTCGTCCGTAGAAGACAAAGTCACGCGGGATCCAGAACTGTCAACAGAGCTCAAGAGCTTATCTGCGATGCTCATGGAGAGCTTTTTTCTCAAAGGCAAACTTTCTATTTTCATGTATAATTGATGGAAGAAAGAGAGGTCCAAGAGGTGCTTGATGTTGTTGGAGGTTTCGACGGGAGTAGTCAATAACTCGATCCAAAGAAGGTCTATGTTTCCCTTTGTTTCTTCGGTTGAGTTGTTTGAAAGGACACCGGAAGCAAACTCATAGATCCGGTCGAGATTTTTATAGTTGTTCTCGTCGAAGGTAAGACATAATTTGGTGAGTGACCTTAAAATCTCAATAGCTTCATCCGCAGGAAAGCTCGGATCCAGTGACTGCAAATTTGAGTAGAAGGACCAAAAAGGCGAAAAGATGGCATCAACCGGTGCCAGCAGTGGGGCGTTTTTGTCATTCTCCTGTGAGTCTTGTAAGACATTTTTGACGCCCTCGGCCAAGTCAGACTCGTACTTATGGTTCAAGACGAAGCGGTCTACCAACGCGGTGACAAGATCCGATTTTTTCAACACCGGGTTCAACTTCACAAACACATCGCCCAACAAAGCGTCCAAGGTGGCAAAGTGGAACGAGTCCGGGAAGATCTGGATGAGCACATCTATCAAATAGCTTTGCGCCAATTGGTCCTTGCACTGAATGATCTGCTCAGTGATTGTGGGGAAGAGCTTCTCTATGTAGAACTCGACGGGAGAGAAATCCGCAGCATCGAAATCGTCAACTAACTGCGAGAGCCGAACAAGATTCAGACCCACGAGAATTTTGAGCTCTTTGCGTTCTTGAAAGCGCAACGCACGCTCGCTAGAATGGCCCTGATGCTGCAAGCGGACCCATAACTTGTTCATCTCAATGAAATTCGTCACCAAAAAAGCAACGCTGTCGTTGAAGTCTTCCCGGGATCCAATCGGAAGAAGATTTTTGGTGGTCTGCGACAAGTAGTGGCGCAAGAACAAGCCACGGATCGGGTGTTGAACTCCGCGACACATTTCCATCATGTCTTTCATGATATCTTTCACGGAAACGCTCTTGGTGGACATGAATGCCGTACCCACGGTGATCATCATGTAGAGGCGGGGAACTAGGTTCCCCGAATATTGCACCATTTCGTACAAATCGGTGAGAAACAGCGTGCTGTCATTTTTGGCCTGTTTGGCTTTGTGGGTCAGGAGAAGTTGCGCCGATAAGCTTTCGAGCGAATCAAACGCCACCATGTACAACTCATAGTACTCTTTAGGCGTGAAACCCAGACTGCGCAATTCGTTTAAGAGATTGGCACAGTGTTTGAGCGCCTGTAGAAGCGAGCCCTCACGAAGCTGGTCATTCATCAATTTTGATTGGTGCTTGATGTTGCCGAGGCTGACGGAAAGCGTGGTGTTGGCCATATTGGGCGGTGGGGCAAACTGTTGGTGGGTATTTGGGAACTAGACGGATTTTGGGTGCGGAAAAAAGGAGCCTGGCAATGCGAGTGGTGGTGTTTGTGTGTACGTAGACGATTGCGAGGAGAGCGGGGAATTGGCTAGAAGGGGCGCCGATTGTGTTGGCTGAGGAAAAGTTGAGGTGTTGATGCTGATGTGGAGTGTTTGATCATGCGAATGCGTACAACACGGGCCTGCTTATCTACAGTGCGCGATCCCAAAATCGTGTGACCCATCAATATTACAAGTAAATGACTCGGCGGCGATGAAATGAGCCCGACTGGCCGGACTGGCCGCGTCGCCTGGATGCTTCGGGGTATATCGTTGTTGCATTAGCGTCGGCGTCTAGAGCGACGAGTCGTTGATGACCATTCCGGAAATGGCCGCCGACATCAACGTGGCGATGAGACCGGATATCAATGCCGAAAAGATGTTTTTGGAAATGTCTCCAGCACGCTTACCCTTACTCAAGGTGTTCAACACTCCCAAAGTGATACCCATGGATCCAAGGTTACTAAAACCACAGAGCGCGTAGGTGGCAATCAATGTGCCTCTGCCCGACATGACGTTGTAGGGTGCGTCGTTTACCAACATGGTGTAAGCGACGTATTCGTTTTGGATGAACTTAATGGCAATCAACTTCGAGATAATAAAGATCTCATCTCTTGGGACACCAAGCAAGAATGTCACAGGGTAGAAGATGTAGGTCAAGATCAAGTCCAAAGTCAACTCTTTGATATTCCAGAAATTTCCAAACCACGTCAAAATACCATTGGCCAAAGACACAAGTGCAATAATACACATACACTGAATCATCATGGTAGCTGCAGTGACAAGGCCCAAGCTGGCTCCGTCAGAGAACGCTTGCAACACGTTTCTAGCTTTCTTCTCGTCCAAGTCGGCGGTGAACTGAACGTCTCCTTGGGACGTCGACACTTCTGTCTCTGGGCACCTCAATTTGGATACAGCGATGGCTGCTGGGATGGACATGACACACGAAGACACCAATACCTGTGGACTCAATCCCAATCCGATATAGCCCACCAAGACAGCACCAGAGATGGTGGCAAAACCTGAGGTCATGATTTGATGCAATTCAGCGTTAGTCAAGAATGGGAGGAAGTCTTTAACCAAAATGGCAGACTCACCAATACCGAGGAAGGGCGACGCGGAGGCCGTGATGGACTCGGCACCGGAAATTCGCAAACTCCAGAAGAAAAACTTGGCAAACTTGGAAATGAACCATTGGATGACTCCGTAGTAGTAGAAAATGTGCACGAAAGCAACGAAGAAGGCGACGGCGGGAAGAACAGTGAAAAAGAACATTCCGAGTTGCGAGACATCGCTGGAGGTCAAGAAAGCCACACCGTCCTTGGCAAATCCCAACAATTCTCTGGCCAACGTGGAGATGAAGTTGAAAATGTCATAACCACACTTTGTTCTCAACACAAAAAGCGAGATGATGTATTGCATCAACACGCCTCCAATAACAGCATTCCAGTTGACCTTGGACCTGTTTCTTGATGTCAAGTACAAGCACACTAGAGCAACCACAAGTCCGAGAAAGGAAATTGCTCTGTCGCCTCTCTTGGAGAACTGAGACTCCTTAGAAACAAATGTTCCAAGCAAAATGACCGCCACTGTGACCGTACCACCAGCGAGCAAGCGGTAGGTTTTGTTGGGCAACATTTTGTTGTAAATCACATTGCAAGCGTGGTCCCAAAAAAACTTGACGAAGGCAAGTAACCTTTGAAGGATGTTGCAGTGCCACGAGATGAGTCTGACCATAAGCATGCCCCAAAATACAGTGGGGATCAACCATTGGCTTCTGTGCTTGTCCTGGATGATGATGGAAAGCCACCAGGAGGTGAAAAAACAGCCAATGAAAACATGAATCGCCACTTTGTACCAAGGAAACTTTTCCTTCAAGTCTCTGAGTTTGAAAGAACGCTGTTCGAGCTCTTTTTCGAAGCCGGAGACCTCATTGTCCAGTAGTTTCTTATCTTCCGATGAGATCTTGTGCTTTGCAGTCTCCATGGTGTTCTGAAAAATTTCAATCTGGATCGGTCAAGGAGAGAGTGCTTGTTGCGCTTGCCCTTGTACGGATAAAATTCCTTAAATTATTGTTTCAGCAGAGGTGAAGCCCAAAGAAAAAGCCTGGCCTGTTTTCACTAGGAGATGATTCTGCCGCTAAGTCTGCACATCTCCCCATCTGCCTGAAAAAGAAATTGGACGATCCTGTATTTTGAAACTTTATGGCGCACAGATAACGCTTGTGCGGCACTCACGCGTGGCTCAATGAGAAAAAGATGACTTTTCGGATGCCATACTGCATCCCAAGAAACCCATTTCAGCATGCGGCATTATGAGAAGTGGATTCGGGGAAGGCATATATATACCTCGTCGTCGGTCTGACGTTCAATCAATGGTTTAAGATTTGTTTGCGTCACCGAATCGGTCACAATGGCTCCAAAGACCCCTGGGTTTCTGCCCTACGCGCAGATGCACAGCTTCAAAATCGCCGCGCTTTGCCGCTGTCAGCTGCCAGACGGTCCCGCGACCGACTCGAGCTGCGTTGTATGCATGTCGTTCACAGCGGCCTTCGTTTCTCCACATATGTGGTGCACCGCAATTTCATTGTTCATTGTCAAAACAATTCGAGAATTAGTTCTCTGATCGATATTTTTCTTGGCTCTCCTTCATTGGGCGCGGGTTGATGCCATTGCTGATGCCCATCATAGTCTTCATCATTGCCTCGGTCGTGCCGATCATTGGCCTGATGACAATTACGGGCGAGTTTTTGGCAAATGCCCCTAATTGCTTCGATATTGTTTCCCGCAGGCTCATTTCTCTCTGCATTTTCTTAAGGCGTCTCTTTGTACTGGATAGGTTTGCTCCGAGAGATTTGTAGGCGAACTTCAAGCCTTCTGTAGCGTTTGTGGGCTGGTTCGAATACAAGCTCACTCTTTTCTCTTCGGTGTCGTCCGAGCTGCCGTCGTCCGAGTCACTAGCGAAACGTCCTTCCGCTTTGTCTCCAATATCTTCCAATACGAGAATAGGGGATTCCATCTCTCCAAGTTCGGGGTCCAGGTCCTCCTCTTCGAATCCGGTTTGTATATACAGCTTGGGTTTGGAATATGGCCCTCTTTCAGAAGCCACGGGGCTCCGAAGTAGCTCAGACGACTGTAGCAATGTCTTCGACTTTTTGTCTGTCACCTTTTTGTGAGCTTTCTTGTCCTTTCGCTGTTTGTGAGCAGGCCTTCGACCACGGACACCCTCTCCTCCGAAAAATTCTTCCAGGTTTTCGAGGAACACTTGCGTTCCAGACGCAAGCTTAACTCCCATAGTCAAGAGCTCGTAGGTGGTTGTTTTGGCAAAAGACTTTGTTCCTTTTTGTATGCCACGTACCAATTTTCCTTCAGCTTTATATTCTCGCAATGGAATGGTTACTAAATCTTTCACTCCACCTGTTAGATTGAAGACCGATTTCACTGGTGTGAGACCAGATAGAAGTCCCGAGAGCTGATACTTCTGTATGTATGGTCCATATTCTTTCAAAAGTTTGTCGCCAAGCTGAGGCCCTCCTTGCACCCCAAACAAGGTGACATTTCTGAGTGATATATCCGAGCCGTCAAGAATGAAGAAGTTGGCAAACTCAGAATTATTTCCAGCCCTTATGCCTGCGTAATCTATCTTCTTTGGTTTGTAATCGAACTTTATTCTCAATGGATTTATGTTCAACTTTTGTATGAAGATGGCATCCTCTGGAGGGAGATTGAATCTGGAGTCTTTAAACTTCGTGAATCTGATAAGAAAATTGAGAGTGTCCTGGTCAACATAGAGTCGTATTGGAAGAATCTTCACATCAATCACGGCCTCTGAAAGAGCAAGTCGAGGGTCTGGCCTGACATTAGTCAAACTCAAATCCACCATATATGACCCGAGCTCTCGCTCGCCATGGTACGTCATATACGTGAGTAATCTATCCCACGTTGACGTGCTAACATTGTCGTAGATAACCACCGTGTCAATACGGACAGAAAGCTCGTTAAGAACCTCTGATCTCAACAGATCCGGAGTTTCATCAACCCTTGGATCTCTGTCGGTGAATAGTTTGTGAGAAACTTCAATGTTTTTTGTTTCTATGAGGACCTTGTGGTATTTCGATCTCGACAACTTCAATTTTTTCGGTGCCATGGAAGCAAGATCAATTTCAGGGGAAGCACCCTCTCGCTCTCGCAGACGTGGATCCAGAACAGTTTGCACTTGCTGGTTGATCATGTCAATGAATTCATTTGATGTAACGCTTCCGTCATTTGCTATGTGAACAGACGCGAAAAGTGTCTCATCAATATTCAGTTGGTGTTCGTTCAAACGTTCCGACTCTTCGTGGCCATCTGCAACTGAGACTTCAGAATTCCTTTGACTCTGTTTAGAATTTTCTGCTACTTCTAGCTGCTTTCCAACTTTGATGATGGTTTCATTTATCGAATCTCTTGTGAGCTTCCAATCGTAACCATCATAAAGATAAATCTCAGCTTTAGGGATCACCAATTCAAGTTTGAGTGGAATACTTTGGCCATCGAATTCCGACAGCGTGGAATGAAAATGCCCTTCGATGAATTCAAGAGAATCTCCTTGTTTGGATGACTCAAACGACTGTTGTTTTTCATCTTGACAGCTGTCAATATTATCCTCTTTTTGTGTGTTTGTGGTTCGAAATTCTTGCCCTCCTAGAGCCATTGTCACGATTTCCTTCATGATATCCCCCGGCATGTGGAAATCAGGGTCGACTTCAGTCCTGAATTTCTCCTCGTCTGTGAAAGGTATGTAAATTCTCAAGTCATTGAGTGTTTGAAGTAGAGTGTAAAGGGAGTCCGAACATAAAGACAAAACGGGGGAGTCTAAATGAACTCTCACGAGCTTCAAAGGCTTGCATTTAGAGGTGTCACGGCTGAATTCTGTGTCACAGAATCCGCGAATATTGTTTCCATTCAATATTTTTACGTGAACGCTGTTCACAGTGCACACAATAGCATAACCCAAGGAGAGTAACATATTTATCATCGATGCTCTTTTGGAATCCGTGGTCGTGGCTGCGTAGTCTCTCTCATCTATCAAAAGCAAATTTACTTTCTTGAGCGAAATTTCAAAAGATTTAGCGGAGCCCACAATAGATAATTGTGCAGACATCTTCTCGGGAATTATGACGAGCTCGCTTCTCAACCTAAGGGGAACTAGTTTCAACATGGAATCATAAACATGAAACCTTATATCACACTGAGAATTGGAAGTCTTGTTAGCATTCGATACCGACTCGTTCGGTGCCAGTCGATCCGACTTTGGCAACATGCGAAGCCATTCGGTATAAAACTTCGCAAGTAAGTGCCTAGAGACAACCTCGATCATGTTGAGCGAATCTTCTGGCTTAATCTTGAATTGCAACAATGGACTGGTCACTTGATTATCTGATCTTGTAATCAAAAACTGCCTTAAATCGGGGCCGACTCTTTCAACTTCTAAAGAGTAGATTGAGCCATACGTACCCTTGTCGAAGATTCGAGTATCTATCCTTTCCGCATGAAATCTGACATCACCAAACTCGTCGCTGATGCTGCTGATTTTGAAGTCGATCTTTTGCAATAGGATGGCCAATGATGCAGCAGTCGAGAGGTGATCTCCAAACATAATTTGTGTGCCGCGGACCTTTCTAAATCGTACCTGGTTCGAGTAAATCGAGTTTACACCGCTTGAGCCATAAGTTGACATGGGTTTTTCTGATTTCAAGGCTTTATCCAAATTATTGATTTTCTCGTGTCTTTTCAGAAGATCAGAGATGAGTAACAGATAGCTAGAAATTAATTCAAGAAAGTGTTGATACCCAACTGTTCCCACTATAGAGTCGACAAACAAAATTTTCTGCAACCGAGAGATTTTTTTTTGTCCACACTTTGGAAGATGGGAAAATTCGTGGAACTGCATTTCCTGCTTCTTCAAGTCCAAATTGATCGATTGAATCTCCAAAATAGGGATTGTTTGGTCCCCAGACATGAAGTCAAAAAGAATCTTCTTGATAGATGCCAGCAGTGATGCTGTGTTGAAAGAAAGAGGATAAATCACAGCACTTAGGTACTTAAAGGGCATCATTTTGATTTTGACGTGAAACGATGCAGTTTGTAACACAATATGAGTTTGATGCTTGTCAATCAGTGAGTCATCAGTAATATTTTTGCTTGAACCGTTGATCAAAGACGACATCGTGTTGGCGTCCGCTGTTGCTGAGGATAAATTTTCAGTGACTGTGGATGAAGAATTTATAAAATTGATTATCAATTGCAAGCTATCACTATCCAAATCGAAAAAAGCATCCTTGGATAGGAGAATCGTGAGCTCGGCATTGGATTCAGGTTTCTCGGACAAAGAATATTCAAAGCGTATGTCAGCCCGGGTATTCTGTGAGGCAGAAGGAGGATCATGTTCTGCATCCTTGGTTGTTTTTGCATAGTTAGCAGTTGGTTCGAAGGAAAACAAGTTATATGTTTTTCCATCCACGAAACGATGCATTACTAGTTTTTCAGCCCCTCCGTAGACTAAAATGTTGTCTTTTTGTCGTACAACCAAATTGGAGAGAATGACGCTCAAGTCATCCAGTCTCGATGCGAAATCACCATTTGCTTGCAATGCGGAGGTCAAACTGAGCTCCAACTCTTTCACAGTCAACTTAGAAAAAGAAAAGTTCGGAGCCGAGTTTTCTGTTTCATCTGGGAAGCAGTCATCGGTAGAGTTGAGGCCTGACTTTTGGAAAACGCCACTCTTGCGCAACTGGTGATTTTTCTGCTTTAGCAATTTTGAAACACTGTTAAAAAGAAGAGACAAGGTGGGAAGAAGGGGAACCGACGAGATGCGGATTTTCTTGATGTCTAGCTCCACGGAAGATTCAAGGTGATCTGTTTCGAGGGAGATTTCAAAGGAATCGACAAAAAATAGGACAGGATGATCGTGTGACTGTTCATCCCCAAACGCCTTTGGGGATGGTTGGGAGTCAGCCATGGCACTCATGTATATAGTGCTAGCCTGCTCAGAGGTGAAGACCATACTGTCGTGTAGCGATGCGTCACCGAAGTCGTGTTCGCCGTAGCCTGAGTCTGAGTCTGAATCGGCGTCGGAAGACGAACCGCTCAGATCTGACTGGGGCGTCGCTGCAGTGTTTGCATCCGACAAGCCTGACTCCATATGCGGTTTTGCGGTGGAGACCTTGATGCCACGGACAGAGACGGACTTTATGCCGTTTTTGTAGCTGAATTCGATGCTGTCGATGTCTAGCAAAAGGTCGACAGGGTCGATGACGACCTTGATGTGGACGTCGGAGATGGAGATCTGAAGCCGCAGCAAGGCAATGTCAAAAGCTTTGGCCATGACACCGCCGAGCGAGGACTTGGCTGGTTTTTCGGCCGAAAATGAAGCGGATCTGTGCTTTTCAGAGGAGAATGAAGAGGATCTAGTGGGCTTGTTGGCGGAAAATGAAGATGATGCGGCGGGGTTCTCGGTGGAGGGCGAAGAAGACTCAACGGGTCTTTCATTGAAATGTGAAGAGGGTAGGCTCGCGGGCAGGGGGCTCGTGGGCAGGGCCAGTGAAGATGCATCATTCTCCAAGATGACGGTGTTGGACAAGTCGGCGGTGCTCTGAGCCAACAGCAACTGGGCGTTTTTGATGTCCTGCTGAAGGGTGTCGATCTTAGGCGCTAGCACAACATGTACACCGGATACCAGGCAACAGACACCGCCAACCAAACTGCCTTTGAGGGAGATGGTTTTTAGAAGGCCGTAGCGGAGACTGAAGCCAGGAATATGGGAGACTTTTTCGGGATCGATGGAGATGTCTCGCAAATGGATGTTATTCAAGGACACCTCTTCCAAATTGGGCAAGTCAACCTCGGAAAATAGGGAGAGCTGCTGGAGCACGTAGAGCAAGAGCCTCTTTTGGAGGTTCTGGGGGAGCCAAGTTCCGTACATGGTTGCGGCGGAGGCATGCGAGAGGGGAAGTGGCGCTGTTCAGCACGGGTTGGGTGGAGCTTGATTCTGTGGCGGCTGGCGCGGCTGGGACAGGCGGGGAAGGAGGGGCGAAGATGGATAATGTGGATCCGAAGAGGTGGATTTGAGAAGCCTGGATGGAATTGGTGGCTGCGGCTGGGAAGTGGCGGTGAATCACGGTGGAACGTGAGCGGAATAGCTGGGGTAGCTTGTCTACCGATTAGATAAGATGGGAGCGCGCAACCGCCGCAAGAGGAGATGAGGAGGCACTGGTGCAGAAGAAATGAGGAGGAAGGCAAGACGTATATAGTGACACACAGGGGAAAAAAAAGGAGGGACCGAAAGAGTGTCGCCGGTAAAGCGTCGTCAAAAAGCCGCCAAACATCCAA
>JAKUBD010000206.1:0-15929 GCA_030563125.1 Metschnikowia laotica
CCAACGCTCCGCGTCTGGCCGGCGACCATCGATATCCGGCCTCTGTGAGGCTGAAACCGTCAGGGTCTGCTGGCGAATTCCCGGGCACTTTCCGGGGTCCGCATCGTCTACAGGCCAGGCTCTTTATGGTGTTTTTTGGATGCTTCTGGACTGGACCCAGTTGGCGCCAAAGGTGCCGGTGCCGCGCCCGCCCATGCCGTTCGGTCCTATATGAGTGGACCTGGTCTCGTGGAGTCCGAGCCAGGCCGTCCGCCAGGTTTTCGCACCACACACGAACAGATTGCTGCCAATTTTCGAGCCCCCTTCGGTTCGGAGCCGTCTCCAGTATCACAGCTTTTTCTGTTCCTAAACCCCTGGGGCACCTTGATAACATGAGAGACGACATTCCGAAGATGTGCGTCGCTTCGCTTCCATTTTGGGGCCAGTGCGGCTTATTTCGTTAGGGCCGAAGCGCCTCCGCGCGAGGGCCTGCCGGTTTTCGATATTCTCTGTCGCCGCCATGCACTGCCGCGCTCATAATGAGACGCCGGAACCAGATAAGAAAAATGGCCGCTGCGCTCTACAGCCGTTGAGGAGCGACCCTTTTGGGACGAGACCAGAAAAATCAGAATCAGAATACACGGCACGAATGGTTCGGACGCGAGCGAGCCATCGCAAGCCAAACCACAACCAATGCAAGTCCCGTTCCGCCGCCCTTGTTCCGACCGTCTCCAACTTTTTGTTTTTCGAAGGCCCAATTTTCCGGTCACGGATGCGCCTGACCCCGCGATATCTGACACTTTCCCCTAATAATCTCCACCGCACCTGCACGCTTCCATGCATGGCCACCTCCACTTATTGCACTCCTTGCATGCACTAAGTCTATGAGATCCCATCAGCCTCTCGCTTCGCGGCTGCGACAGCAACACCTATAAAAGGCGTTCGGCTCGCTTCGTGCCCTGTCCTGACCATCCACTGCAAATCTGCCGGCTGGCCTGTCTGCAGCTTTTCATCTTGCCCTACACGTCACCCGCTTCCGAAAACTCGGCTCCACCTGCTTTCCGTTATTTGTTGTTGTTGTTTTTTCTCCTCCTGCCCGCTCATTGTTTGTCTAGCGCCCTGCGTTTGCTGCCGCAAATTTCAGTTGCTCGTTCGCCGTGCCTGGCTCCCGCTTCTTATTGGAACTCCGACCTCCGACGCCGATATAAAGGGCCGGAACTCTACTAAAACCAAACTTCTTTGTATTTCTTTGACTTTGACTTTTCCATTTCATCTCGCTTGTGGGTTTCTTTGGATTTTTGCAATCTCCGTGGCTCCATCACCTTGCCATATTTGCTAGCTGGATGCTGCTCTTGCCCACCATGTTAGCCACCAGCCCTCCAAACCACCATCTATACAAGTCTGCTTCGACTCTCCTGCTATGTGACGAATCCGCAAAGGCCGGATTGTTGCTGCAGCGGTTCGATCCGCTGGCGTCCTTGTCACTTTCTGCATCTCCACCGCTGTCTGCTCCGCTGCTCCGCAAAGACTCCGACTCAACTTTGATCGAAGATTTCCCTTCAGCTGTCGCCGGGAAAGAAAAGATTGCTGCCACGGACGGTTCCACTTACGATGCCAATGCTGACTTCGACACTGACACCGATGCTGATTCCGGTTCCAATGCCGAATCCACTACTTGTTTCGGTAAAGCCGTCGGATCTCACGCCAATCAACAACAACTTGCGTCTTCGTGCTCGGCGCTCTTGCAATCCTTCACGGCCTCTTTACCCAACTTTGCATACTCGAACGTCTACGTTGTCGACTCTCCACTGAAGCTTCTTACTTTGCTTAACATCCACAACTCCGACGACAACCCACTTGAAAACCTGGATAAAGTATTCCCATATTTGCATGGTACCTCCAGCCCACGCCTGCGTCTTTACTTCGAACCGGACTTTGACCCGTCCGAGAATCTGCATCTCTTATCCAATGAGGCGGCCCTCGAGGTCTTACGCTCTGAAAATAAATTAGCATTCACGGCCCCTGATCTGCATTTTAACTTGATGACCATCAACACCATTCTCACTAAAGTTCCGAAGCTCAGCAACTCGCTTACCATGGACGACATCCTAACGAGGAAGAGATACACCGGTGGGTCGTCTTGGATCCCTGGCCTTCCGCCTCACACCGAATTCGAACAGTTCCACAAGGTGTGCCAGCTACAAAACTCGTCCAATGTACCATTGGACTACGTCAGCCGGAACTTCGGCCTGCAAATCAAGTTAATGGCACCTTTATCTCATTTCCTCGTCTACAACAATAGCATGGACTTCTCCGCCAACATCGAGGCCGCTCAAACGATAAGTTATCTCATGGGTCCTCACTCCAACAAGAATATATATGTGGTGAATTTCAAGCCCGCCGGCTGGCAACAAATCCACGCCCATCTCCCATCAATTGACGAGAGCAATAAACCATCTTGCTTCTACCGTCAGATCGCAGATACAGAGAATCACTTGTTGAGCATGGTTAACAACTTCTACGAACTATTCCCTCGCTTATTTGTTGGAAACGACACAAACTTCCAGCAATTGGCGGGACCTGAGAAAAACCGACTTTCCGAGATCCGCTTGGTCATCCGTTGCCACGAACATGCACAAATGCCTTCTGTTGAGGACCTAGGTAACGTCTTGGCTGCCATGGAAAATAACACGCTTAATCAACTGGTCTCTCTAGAGTTCCCTGAGAACATGATGCCTCCTGGCTTTGATAACTCGGCTCAGGACATCTTGTCCTTGATGAACTTCGTCAAGGTCATCAACTTGGTCATCAACAAGCTCAGAAAGCAGTGTTTTGTGTATTCCTGCGATGGGTTCCTGGGCACATGTCTTCTCCTCATGATCCTAGGCATGTATTGGGGCTCGGATAATTTGGAGGACGTTGCTTTGTGTCTTTTTAGGAAACCCGTGGTTAAGTTTCACCTCAACAAAGAAGACTATCTACGGTTGAAAGAGGTGGAGCCGTATATTCAGTGGGGCAAAAGACAAACCGCAAAAGATTTCAACCCTATACTTGAGCTTCCAATGACCAAAATTCAGAGAAGCTATAGACCTTTTTCGAAGCAAATTGACTGGTTCAATTGCAGACAAAACATCAACTTCCCTTCGCAGATCTACGACAATTTCTACTTAGGATCCAGCGCACACGCATCGTCTTTGACGGTTCTTTCCACATTGAAACTCAATAAAGTGGTTTCCATAGGCGAAAAACCATCGTGGTTTGATTCGCTCAACATCACTTTCCAGCATGAGGTCTCTCCAACAACGAGAGGCCTTGTGTTGCAGCCCATCTACACGTTCAACGGCGGCCGTGCCTTGGTTTACGAATTAGACGCCAAGAGGTTTTCCACCAGTGCTCCCTTATTCCATCCCGGCTCTAAGCATCCGACTTTAGAATCTATCGTCTACATTCACAACGTCCGGGACGACGGAAAGGACTCCATGTTGTCCTTGCTTCGGGATTGCCCTGAGTGTATCCAGCGCAAGTTTCTCGTGGATCCAAACGACTCCGTCCGGGCTCTCGTGCACTGCCGCATAGGCGTTTCTCGCCTGGCCACGTTGGCCATCGCGTCCGTGATGAAGTATTTCAAGATGGACGTGATGCTTAGTTATCTTCATGTTCGGGTGAGACGATACAACATAGTCATCCAGCCCAATCTCCGGTTTTTTTACGAGTTGTGTTTGTACGGCGAGCATCTTCGGAAGATCAACGGCTTGCAAGGCCAGAGAAAGTTCTGCTGGTGGATAATGTGTGAGCAGGTGCACCGGTTGAATAGGCAGTTTGTATAAACGCAAAACATCTTATCTGATGCCAGATACGTGTATTAGAGGAAGGCAGTTCCCAAAAGCCGTGTAGTCTATCAAACTGTGAAAACTGAATTGAATGGTTGTAACGTCGGTGACACGTGTAAATGTCATTTCTGATGCCGTGGAGTATTTTTATTGTCGGTGCCAAATGGTATACTCGTACTCATACAGCCCCTCCGTTATTACACCAGCCGTGTATTCGACGCCCACAAAGTCCGACAAGACGCCGGGCGTCTGCTGTTTCCACAGGTTCAAGTCCCACTTCAAAAACGTGTCCATTTCTGGCATTTCCGACTCCAATCCGACATGCTTGACGGCTGTGATGAGGAGATTATCCACCCGAGGATCATGAATGACCTCGTTGTAGATCTGGGACCCTCCGATCACGAAAACCTTGTCGATTTTGAGATCCAGATGACGGAAAGTTGGCTCGAGAAGAGTATCGAGAATGCTGGGAATGGAGTTGTAATAAAACACACCGTCTTGGACGGAATTCGAGTGGGAACGCGAGAGCACCACATTCAACCGGTTTGGCAATGGTCTGAATCTGGCGGGGATCAGCTCCCAGGTGTTTCTCCCCATGACGACGGCATTGATGTGGCCATCTCTGGCTTTAGAAGTCACATCTTTGAAATATTTCATCTCTTGTTTCAAGCGCCACGGTAGCTTGTTCTTTGCTCCTATGCCGAATGTCGGCTGCAACGCAGCCACAATGACGGAAACCTTCGGCTTGAGGCTCATGACGTAAAAGTATAAGTATAAGTCTAAGTATCAGTGAGAGTAATATGAGAAACGCGTCAAAGGCGCGCCCGCTAGGTGTTGGAGCGCGCCGCACTCACGAGTCGTGACATCACGGGAACGGGTTCTCTCTGGTGCCCGCCACCCCCCATCAAACACAATATTATTAATACACACAAGTCAGAACGTAAACATGGAAAACATCAATGCAACCTGGCGAATATGCCAAAACGTCCAGCGTTCGTAGTCCCTCACGTGAATAGAAGCAGACTGGCACAGAGACGACGGCCGCCTAGACAGCGATGGCTCTTCTGGTGCCCGCAGCTTTGATCACCGGCTTGGCGATGCGCTTGACCGGTGTCTTCTTGGTAGCCACTTTCTTTGCCGGCTTCTTGACCTTGTTGGCAACGGCCTTTTTGATTGTTTTCTTGGGCAATGGCACCAACTTTGTTGTCTTCACCTTTAGCACCTTGGCGGACTTTGGCCCCTTTTTCACCGAAGCCTTCAGCGCGGGAGTTGGGGCCTTTGCAGTCTTGGCCTTCGGCTTTGCTTTGGAGACGCTGCTCGTCTTCGTCTTCGTCGATGCGGTCTTTGTAGCGGCGGTCTTTGCAGCGGCGGTCTTGGTGGCCTTGGTGGCCTTGGTAGCCTTGGTGGCCTTGGTAGCCTTGGTGGCCTTGGTAGCCTTGGTGGTCTTAGTGGCCTTGTTAGATTTATCGGCACTCGATTTCTTGGTGGTCGTCGCCTTTGTGGGTTTGGCGGCCTTGGTGGCCTTAGTGGACTTGGCGGCTTTCGTGGATTTCGTGGCAGCCTTGGTGGCTTTCGTAGACTTGGCAGCTGTAGCCGATGTCTTCTTGGCAGGCTTGTTCGAAGTTGCTTTCTTTGCTGCAGCCTTGGTTGGCGCGGCCTTTTTGGCAGATTTCTTTGCAACCTTCAGAGAGGTGTCGGCGATGGTCTTTTCCTTCTTGGCCAACTTAATGGGGCCCGCAGCGCCCTTGGGCTGCAAGAGTTCACCGGCAGCCACACCCTTTCTCACTGCGGTGTTGAAAAATGTATCGAAGTTTACGGCGTTTTCAACGTCGAAAAGCACCGCGATTTGTTTCTTGATGGCCTGGCGTCTGTTTGTTAGTATTGAAGAACTTTCGAAATCAAAATAAGGGCGCTAGCGCAAGAACCTTCAAGCGACTCAACATGGTCAAAACAAAGAAAAAAAGTAACATACGATGAGCCACCGCGCTCTTTCAATGTGGTGATGGCGGAATTGATCATGTCTCGTTGGTTAGTATTCAAAGCAGGGTGGAAGGAGCACAAGTCAGAAAAAGGCTCCGAAAGGCGGGCGAAAACCGGCGCTCTGGTGCAAACAAACACATCTATAAAACGCAACATACCTTTGTAAGACACCTTCGACGATGTCGAAGTCTCTGTTTTGGAGGGGGCCATCGGATTTGGAGCGGAAGAAGAAAAGCGGTAGTTGGAACGTGAAATGTGTAAACAAAACACGCCGCGCTATGTGGGACGGTGCGCGAATAGCGCGGCGCTCGGGCCCCAATATATTGCTGCGCTATAGGGCCGATTTTTGGGGCTAGAGCTAAACGCCGCAAGTCTTTTGAATCACGGAACGTGCGGATGGCCGGACTTTTTTTCGTTTGCTGTTTCTCGACTGTTTTGTATTTGTTTCTTGGTGTTTCGTATTTGTTTTGAGCTCGTCCCGTTTGTTTCTTGTCTCATGGCACCAGTCGATCCGTATGGTTATCTTTTTCGCCAGACGGCGGGATTGAGCTAGCCTTTCTTGACTCTCAGATCATTCTCTCATTTCTTTTACTTTGTTTTCTTTCCTCTTTCAGGTGTGTTATTTCAGAACGTCTTCGTATGAAAGCCGTCGAGACCCTCAGCCCACTTGACGGTCTTCCGCAGCACTACATGTCTGGTTCAACAACCTATGTGTAAAACCTTCGAAGCGATTTTTTTTGTCTATTATTCATCATTATATTCATTGGCGTCTTCTATGATATTGCGTGTAATGCGGGGTATATTGTATGGGGGCATCCACTAGCCATGACAGGCGCCTTTTCACTTGCCAAACACAAAATCATTGTGCTCGTCCACCAGCGCACAGTCAGACACTTCGCTGTCGACCCGGTGCACGCGTGGGGTGGCTGGGTATTCGTATGGAACAGCGGTGAGTTCATGGAAGGCGTGCTGGCGCGTGTATGGATTTTTTGAAGCCACCGAGTCCTTGGCTGAGCCGAAGCTGCGGATGGAGCGGGCGTTGGAAGCTGTCGGCGTGGCGAATGGGTTTTCGCTCCTGGTATAGATGTGTCTTCCGGACCAACTGTCTCTCTCAGCACCGGCCAGCGGTGATGCGTAGGACTGATCCTGAAAACACCCGCTGGATCCCTCAACAGGAGCTGTCGTTTGTTCGTACGGAATGGCGACAAGCTCGTTGGTGTTCTTTGAGGCAGCTGACTTGGAAGAGCGCCAAAATGTGCTTCTTTTTTTGTCAGGAGAAAAGTTGAAGCCGACCATATCAAGCTCACTGGCTGTCTCGGCTCTCATATCTTCTGAGAATTCTTTCGTGTTGTGCGTAGGATCTTGGAATGGCAGTGTTGCGGAGATCTCTTGTTGAGTTTTGCTGGTGAAGAATGGGTCAAAGCCGCCTTCATATTTTTCATTGAGCTCGGGCGACGCCAACCAGTCGGAGCCATATTTGGGGCCAGCAATGTCGGCCGCAACAATCTTTTCAATGCGGCTGTCGTCGTCCGACGAGTCGTCCAAGGCAAGCTCACGGTCGGCACAGTCGGAAATCTTCTTGACGCTGATATTGGCGCCGCGGCCCATCATGAAGCCAGGGTGGAATGGGAGAAGGAGAATGGACGTGAGCAACACTTGCAAACCGTCAAGAGTCATCACAAACTCTTCATGCGTGATCAAGTAGCCAGACCAGCCCTCCTTCAACTCCACCACACGGTAAATACACCGCACGTAGATGAAAAACACACTAACGAAGATGGCTAGCGGGTAGTAGCCGAACACGCCACGCGACCAGATGTGGGCATATTTCGGGTTGTATTGGGCGAACAAGTACTCTTCCTGGAGCCGGCGGCCACGAGCGGTCTGGAACAACAAGTCCCAAAGGTTGCGGGGCAGGAATTTCACCAGAGGCGAGGCCCGGAAGTAAATACGCCACACGAAGTCGCAAAGAAGCCCGACAAACACCGTCATCGATACCACCTGGAAAACAATGCCCGCAAGCATCACCATGGTACCCGTTCCTGTTTCCTCGAGCTGTTGCAACCGGATGGCTGCGTAGCCTCCTCCACCTGCCTGCACCAAAAGTGACACGGCGTCACAGAAAATGAACACGTAGGAAAACATAAGCGGCCGAATCCTCAGATACTGGCGTCCGTAAACCACAAGAAGCTGGGCAAGGAGGTAGTACACACCGGCCATGATGAGGGCTGGCGCAAGCGTCAAGCAGATGATCTGGGCAATAAATGGCCCTTTGTCCGAGTAGTTGTCGATGGAAGAGACTCTCAGGAAGTAGCCCATACACTCCAATAACGATCCCAACGTGAGACAAACACCAAAATAAAGGTATTTCTTCCACACAAACACACCAAAGTGAGTCACCGTGATGATCACGAACAACAAAGCAAAGAGTAAGTTGGCTGCGAGACTAAGGTCCATCTGGTACAAGTTGAAGCCCTTCTCGAGAGCCTGGAGCTCCATGGTGGCGTTCCAGATCATCTCTGTCATCAACGGAAGATCCTGGGTGGCCGTGGCCGTGGCGATGTAGTGCTCGGCTGAAATCACCTTGAGAGACGCCTGTGCGCCTTTGACATCCATCGCCAAGTTGTACAAGTCGAGGTTTTTGGACACCGTTGGGTACGCTGCCGAAGCAGACAAGAGTGTCGACACAATACCGCCCACATTGGCGGGGTCGATGTGGGTCAAGGTTGTTTGAGTGGGTAGCAGGGAAGTGGACCACGCGCCGGTGAGCGACGAGATTTTGTCCGAAAGCATTGGTATCAGAGAAGGTGAGGGCTTGGAAGGGGGTTACAGTTTTCTGGAGTGGGCCCTTGCGGGCTTTCGTCTTTTTAAACTCATCAGCTATCCCCAGACTCGTTACCTCTTCAAGAAGCGACTTCCCGATGGGGAAGCTGGTGTTAAAGGTGGTGCATATAGTGACTATTTACGAGGTGCTTTTTTCCTCTTGCGGTAGTCGCTGAGTGCCACTGCGGCACTGCCCATCACCCATACTGGTAACAAAAGTACTTACTAATGTACACACGGTCTCTTTTCTTTTGGGAAGCACACATACACATGCTTCAAACCGCCTCATCGTAAACTGACGCATTTAGGAATCCGATTCCGCAGGCCGAGAGTGTAAGTACCGACACATCTGCCTACGCCGCTACATATACCCCAGTCGACACCTATACGTTTGCGTTGTATAGACACGCGTATGTCCTTGGTCGGCTCGATGCACGCATTGGCACAGTACATGCTCGTATCCATTCGGCACAGACTCCTTGCGTTCATTCGCAGGAGAGGCACTGTCGCTGATCCTCCATCCTCTTCACTTTCCCTGGTGAAGCGAAGGTGCGGTCCTTTCACCATTCACAATTTCGCTCGCCAATTGCTCTCGTTTCCAGAATTTGAGCAATAGGTCTCCGTAGTTTTGAATATCTTCGACTGAAATCATGAGCTCGAAGTCGAGAAGTAATAGGAACTGCAACTCCAAGTAGTTTAGCTCCTCAAGAGGAAGCCCTCCCACTTTGGCATACCGGAGGTTCTTGTAGAAAATGTCGCTGAAAAATTTCGAGCTCACAGTGATGCCCAGAATGATAAGACGGTGAATGTTGTATGAGTCCATCACGAATAACTGTTCTGTCTCACCTCCATTTTCGGTCCCGTTTTTTTGGAAGTTGTTTGCTCGCTTGGCAATCCGGTCAAAGTAAACAAGTAAGGAAAGAAAAACCTCATTCGTCACGGGACAGTACTTCAAGACTCGAGTGAGATATGCATGAAGCGTAATCCCAGGAATGTTGGTTCCGTGGAATGCTAGCACGTTGGCCAAATACCTGTTTTTCAACTCGTCGTCCTCATCATCCGACGACAGGTCGGTGGCCTCGTCATCGGCCACATGAGAAACCGTCGTGTTGATGCCACCACTGCTGAAGCTCGAAACCTCACGCTTGGAAAGCGAGTTCTGCTCTTTTTCCTGTTTTTTCAATTTCTTTTGGTCCTTGTATTTTTGACGTGCCGCGATGGTCTTTTCGAAATGGTCAGGATGAAGCTTGTCATTGGCCTCTATTATTTTGGTGAGTAGACATGCAAGCATCTGGATGAGTTCCTCGACAGGATATTCAACGATGTTCAAGTGTTCTTCGTAGCCTGACTCGTCCTCATTTTGGTGCGCGGCGGTTTTCTTGTTTAAGATGTCAAGGAACTCTGGATACGTCATGTAGTGGTCGGGCTCTGCTGAAAATTGCATCTTCGGCATTTGGAGCTCAGGCCCATTGAAGCTTTGAGGCTGGCTTTGCTGTGTGCTCAGTTCTGAAGGAATTCTGTTCAAGTTCAGTTGGAAGGGCACCAGGCCTCCCCCAAAACGCTGGCTGGAGAAGGACTTCGGAAGAGACTGCAGCGCGGCATGGTCTGTGTTCGCAAAGCCGTGGTTGCCGGGTATGCTGCCTCTGTGAAACGAGTTGGCTAGAGGTGCATATGAATTGGCCGAGTCCATGGAAATGTTGGTTGTGGGAAGGTTGGGCATCTTATAGGAGCCCGCGTGGAAGGTGCCGGAGGGAGCATGGTGGTACTCGCCATCGTGGTTGTCATTTTGAGACACGATGCTGTTCTGAAATGAAGGGGTGAATGAGAAATTAGAAGTGTAGGAGGAGGACACTGCAGTAGGCGTGTTGTGGCCGAGCGGAATGTGGTTCATGGAGCTACCAGGCCCATGAGGCGCGGAGGTAGAGGGGCCCTCTGGCATAAAGAAGTTGCTGGGACCCGGCTTGAACGAGTTCGATGAAGCCAGGCGGGCCTCGCCACGGGCGTTGAACAGGCCAGATGGGGCAAAGCTGCCGAGGGTATTCACGGAGGCGGAATATGACGGCGGGTTCGTTGGAAACGACGGGGCTTCCGAGACTTGCGACACGCCACCGGGCTGCTGCTGTTGCTGCTGTTGCTGCTGTTGCTGCTGTTGCTGCTGTTGCTGCTGTTGCTGCTCCACAGAGAGACCCTTTGACGACGACATCAAGTTGCGGGTCAAGTTTGAAACGGGCAGCTTCCTCCCCTGTTGGTCGGGCGTGTCAAACATGGCGGACCGCGTATTGTGGGGGTCCTGGGAAGCGGCCAGTCTAGGGAGCGGCTCCGTAAATCGACTCATTTGGGTTGCTTACTGGTTCGGTTAGTACAGTGTCGTGAGGGTGTGGATGACGGCCGGTGGGTTTCTGGAACGCGGTGGCAGCAGCTGGAAATCACATACACAAAGCGCGTATCTATCAATTAACCGCCGACGAGAGGGCGGGATGCATTCACGAGCCGTGAGGGTCAAACAGGTGGAAACAGAATATTACTTGACCCACACGCAATCCAGGCGGAGGAAAAGCGAGCGCTCCACCCCAACTGCAGATGTACGGGTGTGTGCGTGTGTGGCTCTCTGCTCGGCTTTCGCCGGTCCCGTGGGCTTTCTGGGATTTTGCGAGCATCTGTCGCCGTGGCGTTGGCGGGGTGACAGGGGGCCGTCTGCTGCAGCCGTGTCGCTTCTCTGTCGTCCTGTCGTGGCCCAAAAACAAAGAAAAAACACGAGACGTAATCGTCAATCAAAGCCACTGCCAGATTCGCGTCCTGCAGAAACCACGCCGCTATCCAATCTTCACCAGCACCGCTTGCGGCTCTCCCCACCAGCATCACCATGTCCACCGCATCCAAAATCACCTTTGCTGCGTCGTGCCTCTTCGCCGTGGGCTCTTTTGTTTACATCAACGTGGAGCAACAAATCGAGCGGGAAAATTTGCGCCAGGGCCCAATCAAAGACGCCGAGCGGATGCGCAGAAAGTTATCCAAGAAACAGCTCGAGAACGATTTGGAGCATCAGGAACAGCTAGCCTTGAAGCGCCAATACGAACAGGTTCAGCCGCTCTCCTCTGAGGTTATTCGGGGAGAGGAGTAGCGGCCTCTGGCCACGGGCCATGGGCCACCGGCGACCCGTCTGCATCATCTTGTAAATAGTACATTCATAACTTTTTTCCGCCTCAGCGGCGTCGTGTCTACGATTCCGGCTCCTACGGGGAAACTGCCCAATAGCTTGCAATGTCTGTGTGCTTGGAGACACCCGTGGTATGGTCCCTCAGAAGGGGAACAGCCACTGGATGTACTATGATACACTGGGGATTCTATCCGCTTCCTTTTGCGGGTCTCAGGTTGCTCGCGTAGTCCCGTTTCAAGAGACGCGCCAATACGGGTTGTCCAGATGAAAGTGTTTGGCCGTGAGGGGCCGTGCCGGGACTGAGAGAGGCAGAGACCTGGCGCAAAAAATTTCGGGGCATCGGGACACCTTTATACTTCTTGTTGGTGTACGGGTTCGTGGGATGGTGTCTGGGAAGCTCACGTCAGGGCTGCCTCGTGCAGGCGGCGGCTACGAACTCACTAACCTCCTGGTCTATCCACTTGTATATTACTCCCGTCGACCGATTCACATCCTGGTCTTGGACAACCGTGGTCCTCTGCTATGTACCTATTCCATTTTGCCCACAATCTCCTCTTCCTCGTCAACCTCCTCTAGCGCGTGTTCCCGCGAAGGCCCAACCAACTCGCCGTCCTCGTCCGTGAGCTTCATCTGCGTGAACTTCTTGCTGGGCACGTCGATGTAGCCCCCAACATATCCGGGCATGGGCGAGTAGGACGATGGAATCAGATGGTCGTCGTGCATTAGCTCGTCTCCGAAGCCCTTGGTGGGAAGCGACTGCGAGTACGTTGGCTGGGAAAGTTGGGCGTCGCGTTCGTCGCCAGCGACTCCGGGCTCGTTCATTCCAACGAGGATAGATGCGGCTTCCAAGAGCTGTACTTGCTGATGTTTGGAAATGAGGAGCTTTTTCGTCATGGTCCACTCGGGCGTGTGTTCCCAGAGATGTTTCGTGAGTGACGAGATGTGCTTGTAAGCTTTGCCACACGTTTGGCACTTCAACAGATCCTTGGACCGGCCGGCATCGTCTTCCGAGAACCTTCTTCCGGCTCGACTAGCGAGTGGGATCTCGGCGTACTTTGCGCCGTGAACACTGCCAACGCGACCGTGTCTCATGTGAACCGCATATGGGTACACCGACGAGTGGCGCCGGCCAAATTGTTGTGTTGTGGACGTCATTGTGTCTGTTGCGTGCAAGTGGAATTTCGATGGTATTCGTGTGCCTGTTTGAGGGTTCTATGTGAAAAGACGGCCACGTCGGAACCTGCGATGCCGCTCTTTGCACACCGTCAACGAAAAAGTTTTGGTGAACGTACTCCCCTCAACGGCACGTTAGACACAAATTATACCAGCAAATCGGCGTCTTTAACAGAAGAATTGTGTTTCTGTGGAATTCGCTGAAATCTGGTCGAAGCTTTTTTGCTTTTTTTTTTGTGTCTCTTTTTTGTTTCTCGTTTCTCGTTTTTTCAAGCTTAATTGTGCATATCAGTGAGACCGCGATGGTTCTGCATTGGGCGCACATCGGGTTTGGGCGGTGGACCCGCCTCAATTAACCAACAGAAAGCTCCAAACCAGCCAAGTCTTTTTTTTTTTTTTTTTTTCTTTTTATGCTTCAATCGTGACTTTATGCGATGTTTCAATGGGAAATTGAAGCGAAATAAATATCCACCGGCGCCCGGTCATGTATAGGCATTAGCAGGCTTCGGTGTGGCTCAGACAGGGAAGCAAGAGGACCCAGGCGCCCCAGATGCTGTTCTTTGCAAGTGCTGGCCGCTAAAACGACTCCGCATCTTCATGTTCCTGAACCTCGAAGCCCTTTTCTGTGGAGTAGAGGATACTCTGGATCTGCGTCATAAGCTCCAACACCGTCATCAGCTGCACGTCTTGAGCAGTGGCATCATCCCGCTCGTACTGAATCTGGACGTTTTTGGTGAGAATCTCGATTTCCCGCAACTTGTTGAAGTAGAAATTCCGCTCGGTCTCGAGACTATCGGTCATGATCTTGTACTCGCCGATTTCGTCGTTGGCGTGGTCCAAGTCGACAGTCAAGTCTGTCACGCGCCGGGTGAGTTCGCCCACCTGCGCCAGACTATGGCTTGGCCCATTGCCGATGCCAACAGAGCCTCTGGGCAACGTCGAAGACGCCACCCGGCGCTTTTCCACCACAATGGGCTCACGCCCGGCAAAACCCGGGCTGCTAGCCATGCCGCCGTCCACTGAATTGGGCGACGTGCCACTCTGCGCGTAGCCTCCCGAGACACTGCGTCTCGTCGACTGTCCAGACACCCGCCGTGGCGTGTCGGTGCCCATGGTGCTACGACGCGAGGACGAGGCGCTGCCGCTTGCGTTGCGGGAAGCGCCAGGCCCAGCAGTTGCCCGGCGCCGCTCGGCAGCATCGTAGTCCACGTTGACGTCTTTGTACTCCATCCAGTGTCGTTTGAACCACTGGAGAAGCTCTAGGTTGTCTTGGAGTCTGCATTTGATGAGGCGCTCTGTCTCGATCTGTTTCGTGATCTTATGGCGATTGAAGGCGGCCTGAAGGATTTTCATGTTACTCCGGGAATCATATTCCGAGGTGGAGGCACTAAACTTCACCTTGCTCATGGGCACGCCGCCGTAGATGGAATCCATGATTTGGCAGTACGCGGCTCCCGTGCCACATTGCTCCACGCGAATGTAATTGAGAGACAAGATCGTGTTGAGCCACAGAATGAGCTCTGTTCTGCTCTCGCCAACGGCCATTGCGGATTTCGACACCTTTGTGACTTTTCAGGACGCCGTGGTGGAGGCTGATGATGTTAGTGATGGTGGTTTCTAGCACGCGGAGGGGCCGCGCCTGTTTACGTTTCGGAGCGGCGCCGCATTTGACAGTGTTTTCTTTTTCAGGACATACGTGCTGATGGGTTTGGATTTCCGTCAATCCAAAGAGGGTTTTTTGCTCGTGCCTTTTGCTGGAACTTTATGTTTCGTTTTTGTTTCGTTTTTGTTTCGTTTTTGTTTCGTTTTTGTGTCGTTTTTGTGTCGTTTTTGTTTCGTTTTTGTTTCGTTTTTTCGGTCTTGTTTCTGGTCTTCTTTCCGGTTTTGTTTTCGCTTCTTTACATTTTCGGACGATCTCGTGCGGCCTTCTTCCTCTATTCTACTTCATTGTTCTTTCCTTTTGCTCTTTATTATTCTATTCTTCTGGCCCTGGTCCTGTGGCGGTGGAAAATTGAACGTCATTCGCGTGACCAGCAGTCGCTTCTTGTCCGGCTGTCTAGCTAGCCAGAGAACGGACACCGTTCAGTCGATTAATCTCGTCAATCTGCTGGTCGATTTGCTCGAGAAATGCCCTTTCTTCCTCTACCGCCTTCGGACTCGAGGGAATGTGTAACTCCGCCGGCTGCGGGTTGTTGGCGAAAAGCTGGATCTGCTCAATCTGCCTAGCCACATTGTTGCACACTTGTTCATGCACAGCCGCAAGCTGCTGTGAAGATGCAGACCGGTTGGGCGGACTCAGCGACGACGCTTCCACCTCGCTAGCCTTTCGCATGAACTCTTCCGTGATGTGCTTTCCCAAGTCATGGATGTAATCTAGGTCTTCCGTTTCACCGTCTGAGTGTTGTTGCAGCGAGGAAACCGTGGCGGCCTTGTCCATCACGTCGTCGTCGGCACATAGCGTGGTTTCGTCCAGGCTGGTTGATTTTTGGCTCTGGTGGACAAAGGACGACGGGTTGTTGCTGTAGAAGACGTCCAGCACCTTTGCAACCAGGGCAGGCGCTTCCTCGGTGTCTTCCAGCTCTGTGGCACGCCCGATCCCACCAAAACTTGCGCGGGACCGTTCGGAAGCTGGCACTTCTCTGGTGGATCCGTTCCTCTGATCCGAAGGGACTTCGCTGCGTGAGCCGTCCGGTGCTTTGAAATCTCCTTTTTCATCGGAACCAGTCCTCTTGCGGAAATGATCTTTTTTGTCGAAGCCTCTATTTTCATCCTCGGCGTCGGATTCTGGCAGTCCGTCTTCGCTGTCGCTGTCGCTATCGCTTTCAGAGTCTCCCTGATATCGGGCATCGTCGCCCAAACGCTCGCCCTTGACGCCTGTGTCGCTTTTCTGTGTGCCGCAGAACGTGTTGTGTTTCCAGATGCTATATTGCACAAGTGACGTGAACGCCGTCTTGTCGGACCGAAATAGGTTGGCCAGATCCACGTCG
>JAKUBD010000207.1:0-15878 GCA_030563125.1 Metschnikowia laotica
AAAAAAAAAAAAAAAAAAAAATTGCAAATGGTTTCTGAACTCTCCACCATTTTCCGGTACAGATTCCAAAAGAGCTGATGCTTCCGAGTTGTGAGGCGCACCGGCATGGCTTGAAGCATTAGTGCATGCGAGTGCCGCAGCAAAGCTTGAGATCCGGGGTTGCGTTCGAAAGCTGTGGAAAACTCAATTCGCCCCTTTTCAGCGCAACACAGATCCAAAAGAATGGAAAAAACCAGCGTGAAACAAGCATGAAACGGCGGTGAAACTCCGGATCGTGTCAAAGCGTCCCAAAGTTGCACCCTTGCTTACGCCACGCACAAATACCCACCGAAATTGCCGTTGCGGCGTTGTGTAGGTGGGCTCACCAGCACTATGGCGTATGTATCTGGCATTTGCGGCGATGCATGCCGGAACAGGAAATATACCCTAGTGGGGTACGTTGCATGGCCCCCACTTGCTCTCCTCCGATGCAACGTCGGCATATATATAAAGAGAGGGAATCCGCCGCCATTTACTTTTCATTTTGCCATCCACCGAAATGTCTGTCAAATTGAACACAGGATACGAAATGCCCCAGGTCGGCTTCGGCTGCTGGAAGGTCGCCAAAGACACTTGCGCCGACACCATCTACAACGCCATCAAGAGAGGATACAGACTCTTTGACGGCGCCGAGGACTACGGCAACGAAAAGGAGGTTGGTGAAGGTATCAACAGAGCTGTTGACGAGGGATTGGTCGCCCGTGACGAGTTGTTCGTTGTTTCCAAGCTCTGGAACAACTTCCACCACCCAGACAATGTTGAGAAGGCCTTGGACAAAACCTTGTCCGATTTGAACGTTGACTACTTGGACTTGTTTTTGATCCACTTCCCAATTAGTTTCAAGTTTGTCCCATTCGACGAGAAATATCCCCCAGGCTTCTACTGCGGCGATGGCGACAAGTTCATCTACGAGGACGTCCCATTGCTTGACACTTGGAAGGCTTTGGAGAAGATGGTCAAGAAGGGCAAGGTCAGATCCATCGGTATCTCCAATTTCAACGGTGCCTTGATTCTCGACTTGTTGAGAGGCGCTGAGATCCCTCCTGCTGTTTTGCAGATCGAGCACCACCCATACTTGCAACAGCCAGAGTTGGTCAAGTTTGTTCAGTCCAAGGGCATTGCCATCACAGCATACTCCTCTTTCGGTCCCCAATCCTTTGTGGAGTTGAACCATCCCAAGGTCAAGGACTGTGTCGCCCTCTTCGAACACAAGGACATTCTCTCTATTGCTGACGCCCACAAGAAGTCTGCTGGTCAAGTTTTGTTGAGATGGGCTACCCAGCGTGGTCTTGCTGTCATTCCAAAGTCCGGTAACCCAGACCGTATGTTGCAAAACTTGCAATCGGTTGACTTCAACCTCACTGAAGCTGAGATTGACACCATCTCCAAGTTGGATGTTGGTTTGCGTTTCAACAACCCATGGGACTGGGACGAGATTCCAATCTTTTTCTAGACTCGCTGTCACCACTCGATAGATACGTAATAGAAAACACAGCCTGGACTTAAATCTACAGTAGGTACATTCTAGGGGGCCAAGTACATTTGGTTCTCGGTTAATGCATACGCAACCGTCTAAATGGCCGACAAAACATTGTCTCTTCCTAAGTTGAGAAGTCTCAAGCGGCTCATGAAATCGTCTCTGTTGGTGTAAGCACCACAAAGTCTTCTTTTACCTGTGAATTCGGTTCTCAGGTGGAAACAGCGCCAGTTGTCAAAGATCAAACATTGGCCTGGTCTCAATTGGTAGAAAATCTCGTTTTCGGGAGAGCTGATGATGCTGTACCACAAACGGATAGCTTTGTAGAATTTTGGAACGTCTGCCGGGTCAGCCCATTGATCCATGCACGATCTGTCGCTCTGGTTCCAACGCACTTGCACAAGATCGCCTTGGTTGTCAAGCTTGAAAACAGGCTGTGGAATGTCGGGTTGGATGCAGACCTTCTCTTCACCTGCCGAATGTGCTGGAACAGGAATACGGGTCAAGAGTTCGTAGCTGTCAGGGTCTTGCTGTTTCAACAACTGGGCGCACTGGAAGGCGTCGACCAAAGAGGTGGTACCGCCAGTTCCATCGTGATACAAGAGGTGAAACAATTGGAGACCCGGAGTGTCGTTCCAGTAGGTGCCGTCTGTGTGGGCCGAGATGTCAAAGTTGGTGTAGGCAGTGTCCTTTTTGCCCAAGTCGGACGTGAAGTCCCAGAACCCGCCGTAGTGAGTAGGGCGGATATACATGAGTTTCTCACAAAGACGCTCTGTGTCCTCGGGTGTGACCGGAACATTGTCGATGAGCGTGAATCCGTACTTCCACAACTTCAAGCACCAGTCACGAATTGCAGCTTCCCCGTCATGGGCGTCCGAGGATGCCATGATCTGGTTGAAGTCCACGTGGGGCATGGCATCCTTGATGGAGGCGGTGTTCCAGAGGGTCTGGCGCAAAGTTTCTGTTTCGCCTGCCACCTTGTCTTTTTTTGCAACAAGCGGTGGGTTGTAGGCGTGCAATTCCAACCAGTCCAACGAGTAAGAGGAGCGGTGGCTGTCTTGCGACCACACCACGTGCAAAACGTTGTTGGTGATCAGAGCCTCTGTGGCACGGATGTTTTCGTCGATGGTGGCGGAGTTGAGGAGACGCTGCTTTGTGGTGTTGAAGTAGCACTCCTCACAGTGGCAGTTGTCTCTGAGCCAGATGTAATGGAAGGTGGAACGGCCCGAGCCGAGGTTGACAGACAAGGCGTCAGAAAGGAGTTCAACGGACATTTTGCAGGGCTGTAATAATGGCTTCAACAGGGGTGGAGATGAAGGAGGAAACCAGGAGAACTATGAACTAAAACTTGTCGAAAGCTACCAGATATAGACAGAAATACGAGGCAACGACGAACGGAGAAAGCAAACGTTCAAAGATCAGGAAAGCGGAGAGCCGGGCAGACAAATGGAGCTGTCACAATCACAAAAGACTTGACCACAATAGATCCAGAATCTCGGTTTGAGTAGACCGGCAAAAACAAAATGAGAAAAGAAAAAAGTAGCAGTATCGTTGGCCGACCTACGCTTCCCCAGAAACCGAGCATGCACGCATGCACTCTCGCGCACACGCAGGACTGGAAGCACACGCAGGACCGCACTGCCAATTCCGCTTCGATTAAATCGTATACTGCACACAAGCAATGAGGCCTCCCGCACCCACCATCGTCAACCCCAATCATCCGGTATGGCCTGTTTTAGCGGGAGTGGTACCAGGCGATTGAATCCGTCCAATCGATATTGGTACACACACACAGAGAGAGAAAAACACTCATAGATCTGCGCAAGCAAAGTGTCGATTCCACGCCGGCTTCGTCTGCTGATTCTCCGCCTGATCACATAAATCTGCCCACGGAACATCTACACATCTACACATCCACACATCCACACATCCACACATCCACACATCCCAGACACAACATAGCCGTCTCAACAAGTCCTGGTCCACAATTAGCTGCAATCAGTCATCTTCGATCATCATGACGGATCTAATGGAAGTACGCATGGATGAATCGCGGCTCGAACTCTACACATGCCATGACAACGATTCGGTTCCCGGTGACACCGGATCTTGTCTTGATTTGCCCGTTTCCGAGAGCATCCAGAGCGCCTGTGCGGCTCGAGATATAAAGAGCCTTCGAAAATTGGCTCGAAGCCCCGCGGGTCTAGTTTCTGCCCCCCTACGGGCCCAGGCATGGCCCATCTTGCTCCTGGTGCGTAGGAAGACACAGGTCTCGCCGGCAGTGTCAGAAGTCACCGACTGTGCGGTCCCCACCGATCTTTTTGAGGTCCATGACCAGCTGCCGCACAATGATGAGCCCCAGGTTTTGCTCGATGTTGAGCGCCTGTTCACCGTCATGTCTCACGTCAACCTGTTTAGCCACATGGACCATTCGTCCTACACCACCATTCTATCGGCGGACGATGTGGATGCCTTGCGCAAGCGACTTTTTTGCTTGATTGTGCGGGTGCTCCGCAAGTATCCCTGCTTGCATTACTACCAAGGCTACCACGACGTGGCCAGCGTGGTGCTTCTAGTGTGCAGCGATGTCGACAAGGACTCGGACGAGCTTGCTTTTCAGTTTCTCGAACATTTGACACTCTACCACTTGCGCGACTTTATGATTAGCGATGTGGCGCTCCTGGTCAACCATTTGCGATTGATCCCATTGCTCATCGAGCAGGCTGATCCTGAGCTTTTTGAAACCATTCGCCATGCCAACTCCTCCTTCAGCTTGACGGATGGTTTTCACTACGACTACAAGTTCTTTCCCGCGCTTCTGTCCGTGTTGACGCTCTTTAGCCACGATGTTTCAAACTTCAACCATCTCTTGTTAATCTGGGACTTGATCTTTAGTTACGACTCCGTCGCTGTCTCCATGTATTTCTACTCAGCAGCCCTCATCAAAAAGAAGCTGTCGTTGAAAGCGTCATTGAACATGTCCGAGCAAGGTGAGATCACTCCCGACGCGTTACACTCTGCATTGTCTCCGTCTAAGCTATTTGCCGATCTTTCAGACTCGTCTTTGCACGATATTATCTCGCTCACTGTGAGTCTAATCGAGAAGTACAATTTCAACGAGTTTCTCACTTCCCACGCGACAATTGACGTTTGGTTTAAGCAATTCAACAGTGCCTCCGTATTGGCCACGTCTTCGAGCCTTTATGATACCACCATTGACAGCAGTCTACCGGCTTCTCTTGGCCCTGAAAACTTGAAATGTGTCGTTGAATCTCAAGAGCTCCAGCAGCAGCAAGAATCCGCTAACGATCACCTCCTTTTCGAATCTGCCATGAAAAACATAGAGTCGCTCACAAACTCGATTGACTCTTTATCGGGTGAGGACCTGGGCCTGCGTGTATTTTCGTCCTCAATGGCAAGCCTTACGGCTGTATCAAGCAGTGTGAGCGCCACGCTAGCTGCATCATCTTCTCTTATTTTGAAGTCAATCATGCACTTGCCGCGGGATAAAGAAAGCGAGAAGCCAGACAAGGCTCACAGTCATATGAAGCAGATCTATAAGTTGAGCTTAGCGATCGGTCTTGTTGGATTCTGTGTACACTTCATGGCCAAGCAAAGCGATTACGGTTATATGCTTCGCTTTAGCTCGAAAGGGACGGATAAGATGATAAAGGAGAGCTTTAGCACCGTGCTGGAGTATTTGTTAAAAAACACACAGCGTGTGGTCGATGCTGCGAGAGAGAGCGTACCGTTGGGAGGGATTATGGATATTACTCAGCTTGGACTAGGATGCCTTAAGAAATCTATTTATGCATTGAGGAACTTCCCAGAGAAGTGAACCGAAGATGTGAGCTAATTTTTGGCAAAGCATGAGCTCTTCGAGTTTGAAAGAGTAATCATGGAATTAACAAGACGATTAAGAAGCTGGGGCACCAGTATCAATTGAATAAATCAATACGACATCCGCATATGGAGAGTGGCCCCAACCTCTATTTCCACTTGCACTTATCATGAATCGTCCTGTGTCATCAACTATCAAATTGCTAAGAACTCCACCATGATGCCCAGGAACAACGTAGAATGGAGTGGCTCTCTTTTTGTTAGATGTCAGAGACTCCAGATTGAATTCATCGTATAAGCTCAAGTCATAAAGACGGATATTATCAGAGGAGCCGCAAAACAAGAACTTGTCGTTGGGCATAATGGACAAAGCACTGACGGGCCCGGAGATTTTGGGGAACGAAAGACGTTTCAGAACGTTCGGTATAGCAACGGAGCCGGATTTTCTTGCATGTGGTTTTCGGAGCGAAATTTCTTCTATTGTGCTGTTTCTTCTACCCACGTAGATCTTATCACCGTCGTTCGACCACGTGGCGGTCATACACCACGGAGGAATGCCGTCGGGAACGCCCAATTTGAGCACGGACGAAGAGCCTGATATACGCGTATCCCAGATATTGATCGTGCCATCGATACTGGAGCTCATGAAGACATGGTCATCCGTGGACGCTTTGTTTTTCGAGGTGTCGATTTTGATGTTTCCTTTAGACACCGAAGCTTCGTCTGCACGAGCGTCGCCGAACGCCTCGTCGTCGTCTTCTTGGTCACTGCCAAATAGCGAGTCCACATCACTCGGGCTGTCATTAAGCACCAAATCCGCCAACCCACAGGGTCTGTAATGAATACTGGAGATCTGACCCGTTCCGCCGGTGAACAAGTTTGCCGTTTTGCCGGTGTTGAGATCCCATTCACGGACAGTTTTATCCCACAGACCGGAAAGAAGCGAGGTCTGTGCGTAATTAAGACGAAGTACCGAAACCGGCTGCAGATGGCCGCCAGCCAAAGATGGTTCTAGTTTGGGCGTGCGGCTGTGTGAAAAGTAGTGGTGGATATTTCCTTCGTTGTAGATCATGGTGTATAGGGAGATGCCTCCCGAGAGAAGCCCGGACACGCACCAGTATCCGTTACGCTCCACATCTAGCGAGTACACTGGGTTTGTTTTCGGCTCGTAAGATGCGTAGCCCAGCGAAAAGTCCGAGTCTCTCAATTTCGGGTTGGAAGCGAGAATCTCAGCCTTGGTGAGCGGCTGTTCGTTTTCCCAGTAGGAAACAATGGCACCGGCCTTGTTGATGCTGTCCATGAGATTGTGCTTTTGTGCCACAGTGAGCGGAGCTTTGCCATCAATGGAGGCGGCGAAGTCGTATTTGCGGATGAAGCCGTCCTCTCCACCGGTGAGAAGCCATTTCGGGCCGTCTGAATACGCCACAGCGTGGCACTGCTGGACATATGGGATGGCTACCATGGGCACAATGTCGAATTCCGACGCAGTCTGGACGGCCTGGACAGCGCTGGCACGGACAGCAGCACCGTCCACAGCCACCGCCGGCTCCTTTTGCGGGCTTGTTGCGGTCCCCAGAGCCAGAGCCAGGGAAGCACCAGGGCCCCGATTCTGCCCGGAATTGGCCGACGCGTCACCGGACGTGGATGCATTGGTGCTGGTTTCGGCAGATCCGGTCGGATCTAGCGAACTGCGGGAACCACGGTGGTTTTGGCTGCCGCTGGTGGTATTCGAGTTATTGTTCTTGTTGGGGTCGGCGTTGTCGTCTTCGTCGATGTCGATGGCATTCCCTTTCTCGTTTTCATTGTCGTTTTCATTGTCGTTGTTGTTCCCGTCGTTTCCTTGGCCTTCCCCGTCTTCGTCACCGTCACCATCATCATCGTCACCATCATCATCGTCTTCACCATCATCATCTCCACCATCACCATCCTCCTCACCATCCTCGCCATATTCGCCGTCATCATCATCATCATCGTCATCGTCTCCGTCCATTTGGTCATCTTCATCGTCATCGTCGTCATTTTCGTTTTCGTTTTCATTTTCGTTTTCGTTTTCGTTTACATTCCCATCATCGGTTGGCGACTGGGCTGCGTTCGCCACATCATCCAATTCCATATCGGAATTGTCGTTGTCATTGTCATTGTCTTCGCCGAGCACATCGTCGTTGCCCACGTTGAAAAGATCGTCCTCCAATGACATTTTTAGGAGGGAAACCGTTGAAGAGAATGGCGATCAGCCGCTTGAAAATGGAGCGCGTCGGCCAGTGCAGGCGCGGACCCGAGTAGTGAACTGAAGTGGAGAAATACAGAACAGAAGGAGAAAAAGAGGGAGGAAAAGAGGGAGGAAAAGAGGAAATAAAAGAAGGAGGTAGTGGGAGAAAAAGAGGAAATAAAAGAATGAAGTAGTGGTAGATAAAGAGGGAGGAAAAGAGGACGGAAAAGAAGTAGATAGAGGAAGCGACAAACGCATAAAGAAGATAGTAGAGGGGAAAACGAGAGAGAGGAAATGGAGATGAAAATTGAAGGAACAGGAAAAACATCAGTATGACGAAATCCAAAATAGAAAAGCGAGCGTTTTGATCCGAACACCACCTCATCCTACATTTCGTTGCATCAACTTTGCATTGGCTATGTACAGACACGGCACATTTACTCGTAGATCCAAGAGAACATGGCTGGCTTGTACTCAACCAACTCCTCCTTCTTGAACCACAAACCAATCTCCTTGTTGGCGGAGTCAACAGAGTCGGAACCGTGAGCAACGTTTCTGCCCATGTCAATGGCGAAGTCACCTCTGATGGTACCTGGGGCAGATTGCAATGGGTTGGTAGCACCCAAAATAGCTCTACCTTGCTTGACAACGTCCTTACCCTCCCAAACGGTGGCCAAAACTGGACCAGACAACATGTAGGACAACAAAGATGGGAAGAATGGCTTCTCTTGCAAGTCATCGTAGTGCTCTCTCAACAAAGACTCGGTTGGTTGGCACAACTTGATACCGACCAACTTGAAGCCTCTGTTCTCGAATCTGGAGAGGATCGAGGCGATCAAGCCTCTTTGGACGCCGTCTGGCTTAATGGCAATGAAGGTTCTCTCGTTGTTGGACATTTTGCTGGGAAGGAAAGTGGTGTATTTTTTCCAATTTTTTTTTTTCGGCTTCCCCACCGCACCGTCCTCGTGCCGCGACCCCGGCGCTACACACGTGACGCGCGCACGTGCACAGCGGATCGCCGCATTTCCGAATCCATGTAAACACATCTCCATCGGAGTCCATTCTTCGCCATGAGTCCCGATTCTGCTTTGAGCAGTCCTCGCGTGCTGGAGAAACGCGGTGCTACCACTCCGCTTTCGCTGTTGAAGCACCACAATAAGCGTCAGCTTGCATTGAAGCGCCCGCCTCCGTCTGCAAACGGCCTGTTTTTGGCCACGCTCCAAAGCTCTGGTTCGGGCGCTTCCACGGGTTCGTACGATGCTGACTTGCTCCAAGCAAAATTCCAGATTTGGATGCTTGAACGGCGCCTCCAAGAGCAGCGGGACCTCACGGCATTTTTGGCGCTTGAACGCCAACTGACCTTGCCAAGTTAGACGGCTCTAGGCGGCTACAAAGTACATGGCTGTTGGACGCGTTGGTGGCGCTATGAGCGATGGAGATTGATGAGTCCGTGGCATAGATGTTCATTTTCCTGATCTCATTTCATACTTCGGGACCTTCCGCTGCTTCAGTCGCTGGTCTGGCTCCGTGTCGCCCTGAAATAATCCTTGATGCGCGAGGCTGTATCGAAATAATGGCCATCTCTGGAGTTGTCCCAATCGTTTACCTGCCTAGCGGCTCGCTCCTTCTCCTCCTCACGAGAGCCACGTTCACGCAAATCTTCCTTGAGCCAGTGCAAAACAAGCGGGTGGAGAGACTCGGCCATGGCGACGGTGATGTGTGGTTCGCCGCTGGCCGCTGTTTCAATGCTCACATCTTCGATGCCGTTCGCAAACTCGATCTGACTGACGTCCACATCCTCTGTCTTCTTACCCTCATTGAGATGAATCACCCGGTCACACCAATTCTTACCCAACCCATCAAAGATATGCGTGGCATAGATCACGCAACAATTGCGCTCATGGCACTCGCGCTTCAAAAAGTTCAAGAGGTTTTGTCTCACAATGACGTCGAGATCCACCGTCACCTCGTCCAAAAGAAGCAACTTCCACGGCTTGAGCAAACCCATCACAAGCTGCACCCGCCGGCGCTCACCGTCAGAAATGTACGCCATTGACCAGTTTGGATCCAAGTCCAAGATCCGGATGAGCTCATCCCTCCTCTCGCGATGAATTTCACCGCCAATGGACGAAATCAAGAGCTTCACAGGCATGTCTCGGCGAACCACATCGTTGTTGGCCCATTCTGTGCCCAAATACGAGATGTAATTGTTAATATCGGAGCTGGAATGCTTGTTTCTGTCCATGCTAAATTCAAACGGGTCAAAGCCCCCCAATTTGAGGCTACCTTGCTTGATTAACGTTTTGCCCGCGAGAATCTTGAGAAGTGTGGACTTTCCCGCTCCATTGGGTCCGACCAACAAGTTGGTAGTACCCCAGCAGATTTTGAGGTTGATGTCCTCCAAGCCCCGCCTTTTGTTGTTGAACACGTATGTGAGGTTCGTCGTTTCTACGGCATATTCCGTTGAAGCCATTGTGATTTGGTGTTTTTCATGGTGGCAAGACCTTAATTACATATCGCACCGCATCACGTGCTTTTCACCTGTCATCGGCCCACTGCTATGATAAGGAAAAGATTCAAATTGTCGATTTTGATATCTTTTCTTGTTCTTTTATTTCTAGGGTATCGAATTACTCGTTTTTTAAAAACATCCGTTTCTTTTCTTTTCTTTTTTTACCTTTAGTTACTCAATTCCACCAACCATCTCTCGACATCCTCCTTCACAGGTCCATTTTTGATGGCACCAAAACAAGCAGAAATCTCATCCGTAAAGTGCTGATGCTGGTCGTAAAACTTTCTCAAATACGACTTAAGCAAACCACGGTACTCGTAGAACAACCACTGCAAGTCAATCTGGGTCATCAACTCTTCATTTTGCACATCCTCCTCGGAGAAGTCCTTCGTGATCTTAACGGTCTCTGTTTCCGGCTCTGAAAGGTTAAGTTTGTCGAGAATCGAATTCAAATTCTTAACAATAAGGCTGAAAAGTTGGGAAATAATCTCATTGAAATCGTCGTTTCTCGAGCAATCGCTCAACACACGATTGATCGACTCCATACACGACACGTTATTAATGATGAGATTGTTGTCGATGTTGAGTGCCCTGCGAATGATGTACTCAGGTTTCAAGATCTTGAACTCGACCAAATACTCGAGAATCAAGAATGCAACTTGAGGCTGGTGTACCCAGATCCGGAGAATGGCATCCACAATCCACGACTGTCTGGTGCCGAATTCCTCCGGAGTCAAGTTCAAGGTGGGGAATTTGAAGTCAGTACCACTAAGCTTGTAGTCCTCTTCGGTCACCTCCGCGCCACTGATGTACTTTAACTTCGCAATGTCTCTGTTAATGATGCTGACCACAGAATAGATCGATCTGGACCCGATGTATGCATATGTCTGGTACACAAGGTTGACCAATATCTTGTCGGTGTCAACGTTGACAACAGACGATTTGATGGCCTCCTGAGTTTCATTGACCATGTCATTGAACTGCTCGTTGGATCTCCACGTGGCAATGATGAAATCATAGAGCTTGTTGGCCACTTCATTGAGCGGAAGCTGTGGATTGGAGAACTCGTAGATAAGTTCTTCTTGGGCAGACACTGTCAGCTTCTGGGCGAGGGTTTCAAATCTTTGCTTGACTGATGCCTCCACTATCGAACGCAAGTTGTCGTCGCCAGCGCCACAGAGATCGGAGTCGTAGTCAATGATATATTTTTCGGCATCTGGAAAAAGCGAGATGTTCAAGTGCTTGTAAAATTCCTCCAAACCGACTATTTTGCTTCCACCGTCCTCAGTCTGAACAACATTGACAAAACTGTCCTTGATTCTGTTTTTGCTGGACAATCTAATCTCCTTCGCAATAAGGTTTCTAATGAAGTTAGTCTTGGGGTGGTAGGTTAGCTTGGCAAATTTCTGGCAGTCCGGCAACCATTCGTCCCATTTCCAGCTGAAGTCGAAGTTGGAAATCTGTGTCGTCATCCAGTCCATGAAGCGGATTTTCAGTTCGTAGTCGAAGGTTTCAAGGTTATTGTAGAAAAAGCGGATGGCTCTTCCAAACACCGGGGCGATCGACTCTGGACTCTCTCGGCAGCACGATATAAGCACAGTGTAGTAGTAGATCTCCTTGTGAAGAGAGTGTGGGAGCTGGAAAATCATGGTGAGGATCGATTCCACGGCAACATCCTCAACTTTCCACGTTGAAAGAGGTGGTTGGTTCTCACCGGCCTGATTGTCCTTGTAGATCATGGAGAGCTGGTCGATGGAGGACCCAGGAGGACTGAACAAGTCTCTGGCGCAGAACAAGTCCAAGATGGACAATTGAATGGATGCTTCCTTCTGGTTGAAAGACATGTTGGTGAGTATATCAAATGCAACATCCTTGAAAAACAAGCCAAAGTAAGAGCCGATAGAAGGCACAGTTTCGAAGTCGGTGGTGGTATTGTACACCTGGAACATCACACGTGGGTGTCCGTGCCACAATTTGTCGATCAATCCGGATGGTTCGTACTTTTGCAAGTCCTCGATGGAAGGAAGAGAGAGTTGCGGCAATGGGTGGACAACAACTTCGGAGGAAATGGAGTTGTTAAGCAAGGATTCTTTGATGATGGGCTCGATGAGCTCGGAAAAGTCCAAGAACAACGCTCCCCGCAACTTCAGCCAGTCTTTCAGCTCTGTTTGTAAATCCTCGAGAGCGGGCAACACGAGATTGACAATTTTAGATGGCTTGTAGGGCAAGTCATCGGAGAAGTTCGAGTTTTTGGCATCGAAAATCTCTAAAATGGACATTGTCCGCGAAGCATCGGCCTCAACGATTTTGAAGTCCTTGGCAAGGTGCACAATATCGTTGGCTGCGGCTACAGCCGAATCGGAAAAGTTGTTGGCAAGCAAGTAAGGCGTGGCCAAAAGCACATTGTAGAAGATCTCTTCGGCAGTTCCCGAACGGGCATCAGCAGATGCCTGGAGCGCGATGGCGAGGTCGAGGAACAGTTTCATGATGGCAGAAACGGCACCAGGCTCGATGATGGGTGACAAAGCAGCCAAAAATTTGAGGATGGACTTCAAATTATTGAAAACGCCTGCATCCTCAGAAACGTCATCTTCACCACCGGCAGGCTTGGAGTCGGAGTCGTCCATGGACACATCGGCCGGCTTCAACGAATCTAAAAGCTCCTGGGCACGTGCATGAAAATACTCGATGACATATTTGGCCACCAAAAAGTTTTTGGCATTGCAGATGAAGATTAAGGTGCACACGTTGGGAATCTTGTGAGGCTGCTCTCGCACCACAGCGTAGATCGTGGAGAGCACGGCATCACGAAGCGTGTCGAGCTTCTCGAATTCGGCCACAATCGGGTTGGAGATGTACGAGACATCGTCGACTTGATTGGCCAAGTTGGAGTTTTCGCCGATGCGCCGGATGTCTTTGCAGATGTTATTGACCAACTCGGCGACGGGGTCTGCATGCTGCTTTTTTGACGGCTCGTCGTATTCGTTGTAAGGCTCGCCGGACGCCTGTTCGAATTCGTCACGGGATCTCTTGGCGGGGTTGTCCATGGTGAGGCAGACGTCTGATGGGGCAGGTTGGTAAGGTGCGTTGACATTGGTGATGTTTGGTGCGCGTGTGTGCAGGTCGGAACACTGATGTGCGTGGCTGGTTGGAGTAGATCTCGATCTCGTTCCTTTTTTTTTCCTTTTATTTTCAGCTCCTCTCTCGGTTCGGACCTCTAGTATATATTTTCGGAGATCTGTGGCTTTTTTTTGACTGATCGGCCATCTTTTGTACCGAATACTTACTTGCTTGACTAACTCCAGCTGTTTTCTGGTCTGATTCCCACTTGCCTCGTCAGCCCAAAACTCATAATGTCAGCCATGTTTCCTCAGGAGGCTGCAAATCCAGTTTCCGCAGAGAAGCTGCCCAAATCGGCCGTTTCCTTTGCCGAAGCGCTCAAGAAGAGCGTCATCATTCAGGACGGTTCCATGGGTACTCAACTCGAGGCCGAACTTCCCTCTGACCATCCATTGAGCGTTAAAGGCAGCCCGCTCTGGTCTACGAAAGTTCTTCTTGGCGACCCTGAATTGATCGCCACCGTTCATCTGCGCTACGTCACTGCCGGTGCCCAAATGGTCATCACTGCCTCTTACCAGGCGGCCAAGCAAACTTTGCTTGACCATGCGGATGTGAAGGAGGACGGCGTGAAGGACGTTTGGCGGTTGGCCGTGTCTACGGCAGCCAAGTCTGCGCTGGAAGCCTCTGAAAAGTGCTATGTGGCTGCATCCATCGGGCCTTACGGCGCATACCTTGCCAATGGCGCCGAATACAGCGGCAACTACGGCAGCGCCGAGCCACAGATGTTGGCCGACTTCCACCGTGACATGGCAGTTTTCTTTGCAGAAGACGAGCGTGTGGATGTGATTGCGTTTGAGACCATTCCAAACTTTGTCGAGGTCCGGGCTATCTTGGACATGATGGTGGAGCTAGCGGCCGAAAAGCGCGCCAAACCGTTCTACTTGAGTCTCAGTTGCAAGAGTGCCGACGAGCTTGCCGACGGTACCGCATTATCTGACGTTGTTGAGCTTATGATCAGTCGCCGTGACAAGTTGAACGGCCTTTTCTTGGCCACGGGTTGCAACTGCGTGGATTTCTGCTTGGTCGACGGAATCGTGGCCACCATCAACCGTACGTGTGAGCGCAGAGGTGTTGACCTTTTTGACCTCGTCGTCTATCCCAATCTTGGCTTCGTCGGCGACCCTTACGAAGACGGGAAGTACGTCTTTAGGTCGCTGCCGAGCGAATGGAAGCTGAGCGTTCGTCGCTGGCTCGAAGTGCCCAACATTCGTGTAATTGGCGGTTGCTGCAGCACATGCCCTGCCGAGATAGAGGCCATTCGTGCTGAGGTATTGAAGCTCTAGGCCATTTTGATATTAAGCAATGGCCTCGAAGTTTGTGAACCGTCGGGTGTACGACCATGAACAAAACTTAACCAGGATTGTTGCAGCCCATCCATAATCGATGCATAGGAGATAATTTAAGTCCGGCACATCCACACTTCTGCAATCTACAATATTATACCCAAATAAAAAAACATTAAATTCGTTTTAGCACATGTATTACCCATCAGGAGAGAAGCAGCCGGGCTTCCGGTAAATTAAACTCTCTTAGCCAATCCATCCTTGACAGAAAGGACCATGACAATCCAAGACATGAGGAGAGCAACAAGACCCAAACTCACGCTCATCAAGAACATGGCAGTGAGTCCGTAGTACTCCAACAGATGCACAACGGGGTCGCAGGATAACATGAACACCAATCCACCCGAAATCAAAGCAAAAGAAACAATGATCTCGGTGAAAGGATGCAGAGGCTCGGTCAAGTGCTTTGTTTTGTAGGCTCCAAGCAGGAACATCACATAAGTAGCCACCCGAAATGCACACGCCAACACAAACATGGAACCCCACATGGTATGGATCTGTGTTGATACATGGGAGGCCTGCTCGTGGGAAGACATAAGTACCCCGGTCCAATAAATTGTGATCACCGGGAGGAGATTGGGCGAAAAGCCGGGGGAGGCTTTAGCAATAAAAGGGGCATTTTTAGATCCGCTTTCCATAAGGTTGGCCGTGGCCCTTTGGAAGCGCCAAGCAGATAATTTGCGCTCGATCAAAACGCCACAGAGTCCGCAACCAAGGAAAATGAATGCTATGGACACGTGTTGCAAGTCTTTGGCGGTCCATTCCCCTCCAGAGCCGGCCAAATGCTCCAAAAAGACATTAGTACTGCCGTAGAATAAAATGAGACTGGATTCGACAAACTCCATGGTCCAGAGTCCCTGAGACTGCCATCTCATAAGCCCAGAATGGGCGCTGCCGCTGCAAACAAATTTGTGGTTCCAGGCCCATCCCTTTTGCTTGAAGGCGCCACAGTACCTGGCTAACGAGACCATCCCCAACACGCAAAACACACCACCTTTGATGAAGTGAGCAAGTAAGTTGAACATGGTATCGTCGAGCCCGTACAAGAGGTACGTGGTCACGCCGGTGGGGAAGTAAACGAGAAAGTAGGCGAACATTAACCAGTTAGTGATGGTTGTGAGCAGCAGAGCGGTCCGGCCACACACTTCAATGACTTTTTTCAAGGGGCCGTATTTGAGAATGAAATTCGAGACAGCCGACGGCTTGGAGTAGAGCATGGCGCCATGGGAATCTCCAGCACGGCTGGAAGAGCCTTCGAGGTCGTACATCTCGAAGTCCATAGGAGATGGAGACTCATGCAATGTCAGCTGAGGGGACTCGATGGAAAAGCGGTCGGAG
>JAKUBD010000208.1:0-15861 GCA_030563125.1 Metschnikowia laotica
AAAAATTTGTATGTGAGCTTACAGTTACTGTCAGATCGGCAAAAAAAACACAAATTTTGAACATGACGACGGTTGAAAAAATCAAGGCTATCGAAGATGAGATGGCAAAGACCCAAAAGAATAAGAACACCTCGTTTCATTTGGGTCAGCTAAAAGCAAAGTTGGCAAAGTTGAGGAGAGAGCTCTTGTCTGACAGCACTTCTGGAGGAGGTGGTGGTGGAGTCGGATTCGATGTTGCAAGAACTGGTGTTGCAACCATTGGATTCGTCGGGTTTCCTTCAGTTGGAAAGTCCACGCTTTTGTCAAAACTTACTGGTACCCACTCGGAAGCTGCCGCTTATGAATTTACAACCTTGACCACTGTTCCAGGTGTTATCAAGTATAAGGGTGCTAAGATTCAAATGTTAGATCTTCCTGGTATCATTGAAGGTGCTAAGGATGGTAAAGGAAGAGGTAAACAAGTTATTGCTGTGGCTCGTTCTGTCAATCTTCTATTCCTTGTTCTAGATGTGAACAAACCTTTGCAGCACAAACAAATCATCGAAAAAGAACTCGAAGGTGTCGGCATCAGAATTAACAAAGAGCCTCCTAATATTGTCATTAACAAGAAAGAAAGGGGCGGAATTAACATCACTACAACTTCTCCTTTGACACATTTGGATGATGGTGAGATTAAGGCAGTGATGTCAGAATACAAAATCAACTCTGCTAATATTGCATTCCGGTGTGATGCTACTGTCGATGATCTCATTGATGCAATTGAAGCAAAATCCAGACGGTACATTCCTGCGATTTACGTCCTCAACAAGATTGATTCCTTCTCTATCCAAGAACTTGATTTGCTTTACAAAATTCCAAATGCAATTCCAATCTCTTCAGGCAATGGCTGGAATTTAGACGATTTACTTGAGATGATGTGGGAACGTCTCAAACTTGTCAGGGTTTACACAAAACCTAAGGGTAAATTGCCGGACTTCAATGAGCCTGTTGTTTTACGAAATGAGAGATGTACGGTCGAAGATTTTTGCAATTCGATCCACAAGTCTTTGGTGGAAGATTTCAGGAATGCCGTTGTGTTTGGTACTTCTGTCAAGCATCAACCTCAGATCGTAGGCTTGAGTCATAGCTTGCAAGACGAAGACGTAATCACTATTTTGAAGAAATAGTGTCTCTTGATGGTTTGTATGTATTAAATATATGCAGGTCGTAGTTTTTTCTCCCGATGCGTAGCGAAAGCGTTGGAGGTAAATTTGCGATTGTTTTACTTTTCCATCCGTTGCGCTCAGCAAACTCCCACTTGAAGGAAGTTTATAGTTTCAAGGCCTTCCAAAATTTTCCATCATAATGTTGGGCGATGAAACTTTGGCGACATTGATTCAGCTCCTCCAAGGGTTGATGTCCTCTGACAACGGTGTGCGTGCTGAAGCAGAGAGAGTGCTCGATTCCCAATGGAGAAGTGAGGATAGAGTCGGATCCTTACTTATCTTTCTAGCCAAAAACATTCTAGAAGCACAGGATGAGATGACAAAATCATTTTCAGCTATTTTATTACGAAGAATGTCCATTAGAACGCCCAAGGATTCCACATCCATTGGCGACAAGACATTCGGTGTTCTCGAGGAAAATGTTAAGAAGGAAATCGAGGCATTATTGCTTCAAGCATTTGTTTCTGATCAAAGCAGTCATGTGAGAAGAAAGATTTCAGATGCTTTGTCTGAAATTGCTAGGTCGGATTGCACACCACCTGGAAGCTGGCCCGAACTTGGTGCCGCCATTTTCCAAGCTGTGAGAAGTTCTGACCCCAGCTTTCGGGAATCTGCGTTCCGTATCCTTGCCTCATCTCCTGAAATTGTGGAGAACACTAGTCTTGATGAAGTCGTTCCATTGTTCAATAGCGGATTTGCCGATAACGTTGACGAAGTACGCATCTCTGCTTGCATTGCGTTTGTCTCATTCTTCAGAGACCTTCCCCGGGCCACTCGTCAAAACCTCACCCATGTTTTACCTGATCTAATGAACTCTTTGCCAAGATTCTTGGAAAGTGGACAAGACGAAGCGCTCGCAAGCGTTTTGGAGTCCTTAATAGATCTCGTTGAAATTGCTCCAAAAATGTTCAAGGATATGTTTCCAACCATAATTGAATTCTGCTCTACTGTCACGAGAGATTCAAAATTGTCGTCTGCCACACGCTTGGCAGCGCTAGAATTGTTGACTACATTCTCGGAAGCTTCTCCAGCGATGTGCAAAGTGACACCTTCTTATACTACTTCAATGGTATTGATTAATTTATCCATGCTCACTGAAGTGAGTCAAGATGATGATGATGCAGCTGAGTGGAATAATGACGACAACAGTGAGGAAAATGAGGAGGAACTCGAGTATGATGCAGCAAGACAATCTTTAGACAGAGTTTCTTTGAAACTTGGTGGACAAGCCTTGGCTACTCCGCTATTCCAGTATTTACCTAGCATGATACAGTCGACTCAATGGCGCGAGTGCTTCGCTGCATTGATGGCTTTGTCTTCTGCTGCAGAAGGTTGCTGTGATGTGTTAATAACTGAAATTCCCAGAATCTTGGATATGATCATGCCCACTTTGAATCATCCACATCCTCGAGTCCAGTACGCTTGTTGCAATGCATTGGGGCAAATGTCCACCGATTTTGCAGACATTATACAGAAGACGTCAGCCGATCGTATTTTGCCGGGTTTAATATCCAAGTTGACGATAAAGTCTGTCTTCCGCGTTCAGGCGCACGCCGCCGCGGCTCTTGTCAATTTCTCCGAAGCAGCTCCAAAAGAAGTTTTGGAACCATATCTTGACGACTTGCTCACGAACTTATTGAGTTTGTTGCAGTCGCCAAAAAAATATGTTCAGGAACAAGTTTTGACCACCATAGCCATAATCGCCGATGCAGCTGAAAAGAAATTCATTAAGTACCATGACACATTACTTCCGTTACTTATTGGTTTCTTGAAATCTGACATGGGAACCGACAATAGGTTACTCGTCGCCAAATGTATTGAATGTGCTACTTTAATAGCAGTCGCTGTTGGGAAGGACAATTTTTCTCCTTACAACCAGGAATTGGTCAATATCATGATAGAGTATCAGAAGTCCGTGGGTGACGTCGATGATCCTGTGAGGAGGTATTTAGAGCAAGGCTGGGGCAGACTTTGTAAAGTCATAGGTAAGGACTTCATGCCGCTATTACCGATCTTGTTACCACCTCTTATTAGCTCTGCCAAAGCTGCTCAAGATATTTCCCTCCTCGAAGAAGATGAAGCTGAAGAGTTCAATAACAATGAGGAGTGGGATGTCATCAGTTTGTCTGGAAAATTGATTGCAGTTCATACAGCTGCGCTCGATGATAAAGCTACTGCAATGGACCTATTGAGGACGTACATCACTCAACTCAAAGGCGACTTCTACCCCTACGTTAAGGAAATCACCCAAGAAATTGCGCTCCCGGCATTGGACTTTTATTTACACGATGGCGTGCGTGGATCAGCTGCATTAACGTTAGCTTCTTTGCTCAAGTGCACAATTGATGCAACTTCGAACGACTCCATTGAAACAATGACAATTTGGTCTCAGATATGCTCGAAGCTTGTTGAAGTTTTGGCGAACGACCCAGTTCCTGAACTTCTTGTCGCTTATTACACTGCGCTCGTTGAATGTGTTAGTTCGTTAGCTGGAGGCTCATTATCCCGAGAACAGCTTCACGCTATTGCAGGTGCCCTTCATGTAAACTTGACGGACATTTATGAGCGCATTAAGCAAAGGGAAAATGAGGAGGATGAGTTCAAAGAAGAAGTTGACGGAACTGATGAGGAGTACACTGACGAGGAGCTTCTCGATGAAATAAATAAAGCTTTGACGGTGATTTTCAAGATTGCTGGTTCGACCTTCTCGACGGAGTACCAACAATTTTTGTCAAGCCTCACGTCTTCATTCATTGTCGATGAGAACATCAACATCAAGTTGTGTGGTATGTGCATCATTTGTGATGTCTTGGAACACTGTCCAATCGACCAAACTTCTATCGTTGAGTTCTTTGCCACGGACTGCTTAACATCATCTCAAGCTAGTATTCGTCAAGCTGCCGCATATGCGATTGGAGTTGCTGCCATCCACGGAGGATCACCATATGCCAATGTTTGTTTGAATGCTTTGAGGAGCTTATTTGAGGTTTCAGCCATACCTGACGCGAAAGCAGATGAAAACATTAATGCAACGGAAAATTGCATTGCCTCAATTGCAAAAATATGTTCTCTGTACAACGCTCTTATTCCAGATATTGACAAGGTAATCGAGCAATGGATCACGTTATTGCCGGTCCTTCAAGATGAAGAAGCTGCTGAATTTTCTTTCAACTTCCTCAATAAGTTGATCGAAAATGAACATATTGCGGTGAAAAATCAGAAAGAGAAGACAATAGATTCAGTTTTGCAAGCTATAGCAAACAGATCTATTGTCGGTACCACTGCCGACAGGTCGGGAACGTTGATACGCTCTCTCTTGGCTAGCCTACCAGAGGATAAAGCAATGGCGATCACTCAAAACTACACGAACATTGAGAACGTGGTCAAATTGTTCAAGTAGTTTAATACTTATGTTGTTAACACACTACTTTTTTTACGTTTCTTCGGTTACATCATCATTGCTCGAAATAAAATGTTCACAGGCAAGGTCGAGTCCTCGTAACAGAAAATTCTCGCGTTAACTCGTTCCTGTACATAAATAAACTTGAATCATCAGTATTTTCGATAAGACATTACATTCAATCCAATTACCGACAAAATGGCCTCTAATGATGCTAATAGGAACTCAGGTAAAAGGGGACCTGCAATGGGCACAGTAGAAAGCAGTGTCACGCGATTATTAGTGTCCACAAAGCACTTACTCGAGAGCTTAACTCAATGGGCCAGACAAGGAGTGAACGACAAATACGTGTCTGATGCGTATGTCAAATTAGGAAACGACTTCCGAGCAGCTTCAAAAGCATTCACCAATGCCGGTGTCGATATCTCAGATCTTGGAGATGTACCAAGAGCTTTAAGAATAGTTTTAGAATCAACATTGAGTGAATCTCCAACTCAGGAGAATCTCGATAGATTTCTTCCCAACATCAGAAATATAGTTGTCAATCTTCTATCTAATTTGAAAGCTAAACAGACAAAAGCAAAGGAAATTGCATCAGAATTTTCATCGACTTCCAGAAATGATTTTGTCGCAAATGTGGCAGAGTCCTCGAACCATCACCTCAAGGACAAACCTAAACTCAAAGATCCACCCTCAAGCAATCAATCAAGAGATACCGAGTCATCGTTTGAGCCCCTGACTCAGCCTGGAACTGAAAGTGGAAGAGCTGCATTGGCAAAATTGCAAAAAGGTGATGCTTTACTGAGAAGAGCATCAAAACGATTCAGCGCTTATCAATTTGCAAAACTAGCTAACATCAACAGTCGACAATTGCCGTCCATTGATCATTTGAAAAGTGACGAAACAAAAGTTTCCGCAAAAGAACCTGAAGCTCTAATGAGGGATCAATTTTTGTACATTAAGCACGGCGATAGAACGAAAAAGGTCGAAGTTGCTTTCCCCATGACAATTGCGAGTGTAAGATTGTTGTTTGTTGAGAATTTTGCATATTCTCCTAGAAGCAAAAGCTTTCCCCAAATTAATATTTTTGATTCAAAGTTCAATGTTTCTTACGAATTGGAAGATCATCTTATAGAAACTGACGTGAAATGTGGCACACTTTTAATTCTCGATGATCCTACACAAACTCCGCAAACAAATGTGGATGAGCTCGTTCGATCGATACACATAGAGAATAAAGAGTTCTTAGAAACGATCAAAGATGAATTTTATTCGTGTTTGAAAGAAATGAAGGCTCAACAACCCTATGAGGGAGACGGAACTAAAAGTTTAGTTACTGAAAATGAAATAGTCGCGACAGCAGTTGATGAAGAAGATCTCAAGGATCTAATGTTACGATTGGAATCTTTGAAAAAATTCCAGTCAGAGTATTTGGGCAGCACAAAAAACTCAATCAAAGAGATGCTCTTTGATGTTTCAAAATTAAGTCAGCTTTGTCTCGAGGAGAATTCCTCTTCCTCTAATAGAAAATTTATCGAGCAGAATTACACAAAGCTATCTGAAGATTCTGACAACTTACTTACTCAGGTGGATGACCTACAAGATGCCATGGAAGCTTTGCGCAAGGATGTGGCTCAAAGAGGTGTGAGGCTCGGTCAGAAGCAATTGAAATCTTTTGAAAAGGATATCTCGAACGCTAAAAAAACACTCAATGATTTGGTAGCATTCATCAGGAATGGGAAGCCGGCGTGGAAAAAAATCTGGGAAGCTGAACTCGATAAAGTTTGTGAGGAGCAGCAATTCTTCAATCTTCAAGATGATTTGACGCGAGATCTTGAAGAAGACCTCAAAAAAATAGAAGAAACTTTTGATTTGATTGAAAAATGCAGCTTGGAGCAAAGCAAGCAACCAGTGAAAAAGAGCTTATTCATAAATCCTATGGCTCCTGGCGGAAGCTTGATCGATTTGAGAGATTCTGTGCTAAATGAAGTTGCTGCTTTAACACCCAACCACGAAGAAAGATTAGATGCCATCGCGAGAGCCGAAAGATTACGTCAAAAGGAACGAGAGTTACAAGACTTAACACAGTTTCAAGAGGAATTGGGAGACTTCGTCGACGAAAGAAAATTGAAAAGCTCTGGTGGTTTTGAAGAGCTAGAGAGAAAACGTCAGCTAAAGGATACTGAGAATTTAAAAAGCTCATTCGGCGTTATATAGACTTTGACCGCAGTTTTTATTCGCAAAGATCAGGTTTTCAATGCGTGATTTTAAATGAGCCACAAACGCTCCATTGAGGTTCGTGCCTGAATTCGAGATCGCAAATTTGTTGCCGATGATCACAAGCGATTCTTGGATGAAACAGTGTATTTGCAACTTCTCCTCTGTCGTTAAAGAGTCAAATTTTATATTTCTCACCATAAGTAATGCTGGTTCTAATATCTGTGTTACCTTTTCAAGAACAGGCCACATATCTTGATGGTCCATTCTCAACAAAGACTTGTTCACACGTGTGATAGTTCGCCAAGTCAAATAGTCAAGTAGGGCTTTTGTTGACTTCTTTGCGCGACATGGTATTTTCTGTACCTTCAACGACGATTCTGCTTCCAATGTTTTTAAATCGATATTGAGTCCCAAAAAACTCACATCTTTTTTAGTATCTGAGTCATAAAAGTCACATTTATCTTCATTGAGAATGGCTCCATACTGTCTGGCATCTTGTGACTTAGCTCGCGTGAATACTCTTTGGCAATATGAGTAGTCTGTTGAAATAAATAAGAAGTCGTCCGCTAGTCGCAACATCATAGATTCATGATTGTCGGGGATTTGTTTGTCGACAATGACTTTTTCGATTAGTGAGTTGAATACAATATCACATAACATTCCCAGTAACGGAAATCCCTGAAAAATTCCTTTTTTTCTTGAATAACATTGATTATCCATCATTGGAATGTAGACAGAAGCGTCGACCACCTGCTTCCTGACTAACTCTATGATGTCTGACTTTGTGAATTTCCGTATTATGGGATTCAAAGAAACCCACTTTTGGTAGTTTCTCGATGATTTGTTGCATCTGAGGATATCAGAATCTTCAATATGATCTCTCTGTGTGACAATTAACTTACTTCCCCCATATCTTCGATTGTCGTTTTTCGAATGTTTGACAGAGTAGCAAAAATAAGGGCCTGAATCATCTTGAAGTAACTCCCTGATACTGCGGATTATAAGAGATTGGTTGATATTATCGTAACAATTTTTCATGTCGAACTTAAAGACGTGAAGCTTTGGGATTTCTCCGTGTTGTTTGATGAGCCCTCGTCTAAACTCATCGATTCTATCAATTACTTCCAAGACTGAATAACATTCCAGGCTGATCTTGCGATTTTGAACTCCCGAGATTTTTTTTTTGTACCTCAAAATTTGCCTGATCGGTTTTATGATGAAGAAATTATAGAGCGTGTACGCCCTGAGTCCATCACTCGAGTGCCTCCGGTTGACTTGCTTTAGTGGGACACAAAGAGGACGATATTCCTCCCTTTTGGGAATGAGTCGCAAAGACCCTTCATTGAATTGTGGAGATGTGGTAAAAAGGTCTCGTCCATTCTGCCTCAAATTTTCAGCAACGTAGTCTCTCAACCATCTGAACGAGTGTCGCTGCCAAATTTTCTGGGGGAAAAAAATATTTCCCCCACTTACACCAGAATTTTCGGAAACATACCAGAAGTGGCTGACAATTCGAGGTACTAGCTGGTTGAAAATCCATGTGACGAACATTATCAAGGATCTCTTTCTCATTTCGAAGTCTTGTTTGGAAGTCATTGCTTCCGTTCTCCCCAACCAAGGGATGGTTTTTAACTGCATTTGCATAACAGTCGTTTTAATGAGTTCAATCTCTGGTTGGGAGGCTAACAAGTTTCTGACCTGGTTCAATATGACAAGTCTATTGCCGTTCAGACCAAACATATCGGATGGAAACACTTTGTAAATAATTATTGACACAAACCTAAAGACAGTATCTTTGGGTGTTGGTGATAGGGAGTTACTCGAACTTTCAGATTTCAAGCTGATTTCATTATTCAATAAATCACCATAGTTTATAGACGACTCTCTGTGTTTGCATTTTCGAAGCAAGGCATGCAATTTCCTGTACTTCCGAGGTACCAGTTTATTTTTGAACTCTGCTTGCATCATATTTCTGATCATTTTCGTCGGATTGGAGAAGAATATTTTGAAATCTATATCTGTTTGATTCCATTTGTAATGCATTCGGTACCTTCTTGCTGGCAAGCCAATGCGGCTAACATCCATTTTTTTTTGCTCGCTATCCAAAGTGATCAAGCCGTTACTTGTATTGACAAGAACCTCGAATTTATGAAAAAGGTCGACGAAATTTCTTTTGCCAATTATTCTATGAAGCTTTTCGAAGGCAGGCTCTTTGAGAAATGACACCCGAAAGTCAACTTTCAACTCCCCAGAGTCATCAGCGCTAGTCTTGTTTCTGAACGCTGTAGCATCAGAATATTCAACAGATCTGTCATCAATAAGGAATCCAATTAACTCGTAGTACGTTAGGTCATTTATGAAAGCAGGGATGGGTTTGTTTCGGGTCGCGTGTTTTTTTTTACGAAGTAAGATCCGACTATAAAAATTTGTTAAGTCTATATTTCCATTCTCGAATTCGGATGCCGTGTTCCAATCCTGATGTTCAAACAGACATGTCGCCAAAAGGTAATCGTTGAGCGTTTGAAAGCTCATGATACAGTTTCAAAGTTTCTTGAGTATGGGACATTTCGCGCACAAAATCAATAATTCTAACTAAGTCATTTGATGAATAATTAATGGGTAAATTGAAAGTTCCAGACAACGTTGATTTGGAGAAATGTACCATAGGGGGTCTTATGAAGCAAGTCAAACGCTCCATACAGACCCCAGAAAGTGATCTAATACCTAGTTTAATCGAGGTATGGGTTTGCAATATCTCCCCAAGCGAAACCAATAAGTTCTTGCGATTCATCAAAGATCACGTCGCTGATGTAGCGAGCTCGGGCTTATCCAATATCAAGCGCTTTAAAAAAGGCATGAAAGATTCCAGCGGATCCGTCATTTTGTCAGCTGTTGTAAGCCCCACTTCTGTTTTCGCTCTGAAAATTGATCTCTGCGGGCTCATTCTGTCATTTTTAGGAACGGAAGTCGAGCAGTCGGATTTATATACAGCAAGTGTACCAGCAGAACCGGCACCCTCTAGAGATCTTTGTAATTTGTGGAGTGAAAAATACTGGCCTATGACATGGAAGGGCAACCCTAACCATCAAGTCCTTGCGAATACTACCGTTAATCTAATAGAAGAAGCAAAATTGATTGATGCATTGATGAGAAATGCCATGGAAACGCAAAGCGGACTCAGTACGCTAGTGGCCGAGAAAGACAGCACCACAGGGGAATTGAGAATCTTATACATAGCGCAGGACAGACGAAGGACTCATCCCTTACAACACAGCATAATCGAAGGCATAGCCCTTGTGGCCGAGGAAGAAAGAAAGAGAAGACGCGAAAATAAAGCTGAATCGTCAAATTACTTGTGCAATGGTTTGTTATTTTATACAACTTATGAGCCTTGTGTCATGTGCACGATGGCTCTAGTGCATTCGAGAATCGAGAGGCTTGTTTATTTGAAAAAGCATCCAAAAGGTGCAATTGAAAGCAGTCATTTCATTGGTGATAGAAGAGATTTGAATTGGTCATTTGAGATATGGAGATGGCTTGGCGAGGAGACTCGTGAGCTTCAAGCTTGCTCAGATGAGACTAGCCCCTGAAAGACACATAGGGTCATGGATGAAAAGAGTGGTCCATGAGTTTTGATACCTCGATCTCTTCGAGCAGGCTGCTCAATTTTTGTTGCTTTGATCGAATGGCACCTGATAATTCATTCACCTCAGTACTCAAAAGGGAGCACATTACTTTAGTGATCGCTATACCAGTATCAAGAGCGTGAATGATTTTCGTGATGTCATTTTTTGAAAATTGGGTCGAGCCATAATCATTGAACGCCAGAATTTTTCCCCGCTTACTCTCTTCGGCCAAGCTCATTCGGATTCTCTCGATGGCATCTCTCAATCTGGCCTGTAGTTCCAAATCGATGATCTCATGAATTTTCATAAAACTTGCCTCACTCAAATTTTTACCATTCAGGGACTGGAATCTTGAAATATGCACCGCCTTTTTATCAGAATCATTACGATTCAAAAATTCAAGCAATATATTCAAGCTTTTCGACATCGATATATTTTCTATTAGGCCGTGTTTACACTGTAATTCGAGTCGTGCGGCCGCACAATCGCCTTTTCAAAAAGACGCATCAGTTTATTGACTATCAACGCCAACATGTCGTTGTCTTATGAGGCACAACGGCTCCTTCCTCAAGCCTTAAGCACGGCTTTGACGTCTAGACTTGCAAAGGATAAAGACTGCGCCGTGATCATCACCAATGCTCCTCAAGAAAGGTCAGCTAAAAGAAATGCTCAACAGATTAATTACGCCGAGTTCGATAATGCAAACGACGATTTCGAGTACGCCGAGGATACTAGCTCCAACGCCCCGATACCAATAGCGAGTATTCACAGTTCCTCGAATGTACAGAAGCATCTATTGAAACCCGCAAGGCTGTCTCATGTTTCAGAGCCATTGAATAGCACCTTGGTTGAGAGCAAAAAAAATACCGAAAGTCTCGTACCAATCAAGTTGAATATCGACTACAATGGAGGGTCGTCAAAACTAGTGGACTTTTTCATGTGGAACACAGGCGAAACAGCGATCACCCCAGATAGCTTCGCAACTTTACTCTGTTCTGAACTTGAGTTACCTAATCAAGTTCACCTGGAGATTATTGAATCGATAGAAAAACAAATAGAGGAGTTTTCTATGTCATCTTCTTTGCAATTACCACCAAACGATTATCACGTAATTGTGGATTTATCAGTTAATTTGAATAAAAAATTGTTCGAAGATAAATTTGAATGGGATTTGAAGCAAACTGACATCACACCGGAGGAATATGCTGAAATGGCAGTTTCTGATATGGGGCTAAGTCTCGAATTTAAACCTGCGATTGCTCATAGTCTTCATGAAATGATCTTCAGACTCAAGAAAGAAATTGTTGATGGTTCGTACAATCACGAACTACACAAACATCAACAATTAGCTGGGCTAATTTTCGAAAAGTCGATAAGAATTAGAACCGATAGCAGTGTGCATAACGGTAATGCAGTGTGGGAGCCCTTTATCGAGATCTTGAGTCCATGGGAAATCGAAAAACGAGAGATTGAGAGAGAGAGAAGTTCTAGGCGACTCAAAAGAGAGAATTTGCGGCGTGAAGTAGACGATGGTAATGGTTTCAAAAGGCGTGCCTTGACGAGAAGAAAAATGGACGAACTAGAATGGAGAATATAAATATTCGATACATAAGTTGTGTAATAAAAAACGGAATCCTCGATCTGGCCGCTCTATGCATTCTGCGCCTTTCTCTCAGGTGCACTGGTCTTTATATTCAATATCAGCCAGAGTGCCATTTATCTAGTCATAGATAGTTGATATGACAGATTCGACGGACAGTGACATTCAGTCTCTACACAAAAGCAATGGGGATGTATTAGAATCGACCAAGTCCAATATCGCTAATTTTACCGAGCACGAGAGAGAAGCCTACACGAATGAAAATAACAGAAGTCACCGGGCTGAACTTGTTGGGCCCGATACCAGCAATAAAAGATTTGTGTTACAGAAATTCACTATTTACAACTCTTCAACAACTATGTATATTGTTGGAAGTAATGCCAGAGAGAGTTTGTTTCGTATCATCGAAATCACTTCTCCATCAGATGTGACACACACATTATCCATAATCGAGGATACAAATTACTTCTATACTAGGAAAGACATAATTGAACTTCTACGAGGATTGAATGACTCCATTGAAGGTGGCATTCATAAAGTTACTCAAGCTTATGGCCTTTTGGGTTTTATTCGTTTCACTGATGGATATTATCTATGTGTCATCACCAAGTGCAGCCAAGTGGCTATTCTTGGTGGTCACTCCATCTATCATATCGACGAGACGAAGCTTATTCCATTAGAATTCAATTACAAGAGACCTGAAAAATACAGCGATGAAGAGAAGCTTCTATCCATTTTCAAATACTTGGATTTGAGTAGAACCATTTATTTCAGTTACACATACGACTTGACCAGTTCATTACAAAAGATCTTCATGCGAAGTAAGGGGGCTTCTCAAAGTACAACAAGGTCTTCTCACGATGCTAAAGTAGCCCCTGGTTTTGAGCTAAACGAAAGATTTGTCTGGAACAAATTGTTACTCAGCCCGATACTCGAACAAACCGAAATTGCCACCTATGAATGGTTTCAGCCTATAGTCCATGGCTTTGTGGACCAAGCCAGCATCTCAATTTTTGGAAGAAAAATATATATTACGATAATAGCCAGGCGTTCCCATCACTTTGCTGGCGCGAGATTTTTAAAAAGAGGGGTGAATGATAAAGGAAATGTGGCTAACGAGGTGGAGACGGAGCAAATTGTGTCCGACATGCTTACTACTTCTTTCCATGACCCAAAATATGGAGCATTCTCTAACGAAAGATATACCAGTTTTGTTCAGCATAGAGGATCCATTCCTCTTTTTTGGACTCAAGATTTAAACAAACTCCCGAAGCCTCCAATTGAAATAAACATGTCAGATCCCTTTTATCGAAGCTCTGCTCTACATTTCAATGATCTATATCTGCGATACGGACTGCCAATATCCATATTAAACCTCATAAAAACCAAAGAAAAGCAGCCAAGAGAACTGAAGCTCAGTAAACATTTTGAAAATTGCATCAAATACCTCAATCAATTTCTCCCTGAAGAGGATAACATGACTTATAATTCGTTTGATATGTCCAAGAACTCCAAAAAGAATATGGATGTCATAACACCATTGCAGAATATAGCAAAAAAAGAGCTAAATCGGATCGGCTTTTTCAAGAGTGGTCGGGATTTTGCCAACACGAAATTACAACATGGTATTCTCAGAACCAATTGTATTGATTGTCTAGATCGGACTAACGCTGCACAATTTGTCATAGGAAAGGAGGCTCTTTCTTTGCAATTGCAAAGCCTTGGCTTCATTGAACTGTCGAAAGACCTCGACTATGATTCTGATGTTATCAATATTTTGACAGAAATTTTTCATGATCATGGAGACACAATTGCTGTTCAATACGGAGGATCAAATCTTGTCAACACAATGGATTCTTATAGAAGGATAAATCAGTGGTCATCGCACACCAGGGACATCTTGAATAGTGTTAAGCGCATTTATTCAAATTCGTTCATGGATCTGATAAGACAAGATGCTATAAATTTATTTTTGGGTAATTATGTCTACCATCCCGCAAAACTTAAACTTTGGGAAATGCAAAGCGATTACTATTTACACAATGAGGGCAATTACGACCGCAAAAAGCTTCAAATCAGTTATCTCAAATGGTTCAACGAGTCTGACTTGAAACTTGACAGGAGATATGATAATAGGAATGATCAGTCGCACATTTCCAAAAGAAATGAAATTTCTTCGGACTTCGGGGATAGCTGGTTCAACGAGTGCTACGGGCAAAGAAAGTTTCAATCGTTCACTGAAATTTTTCAATACAACATGAACTCTAATGTTCGCTATTTTCCTTCAAGTTCAAGCAACACCCCAAAGGATTTTGATTATAGCCCTTTTGAAAGTCGCAAGCCATTTTACAAGACGAGGCATGCTGGCGACCAAAACGAATCAGAATTCCGAGCGACGAGGGCTGAAGAGGAGTCCTATGCAAATTCCAACCGAGGCGCAAAGACATCGAAAGATTGGCCTCATATGGAAAACATTTGTTCGAATACAAATCCAGCGCCAGACCCACACTATCCTAACAAAACAGTCTGTAAATCGGATGCGGAGCTATACCGGTCGCTGCTTACCCCTGGTCGCATTCCGTATCATGCTTCAAGTGCTCCCACGACTTTGAACTTACAGATCACATCCAATGACGATATCACTTATCGTCGGATGACTGACAACATTAAGGATCTACTCTCACACCAAGCCAGCACAAGTATGAATCCCGTGTGTTGACTGTCGGTACCTACATTCATAGATTCATAGACACACACCTTATAACTAATGCAGAATAGCGCTAAGCGCTATGAGCCTTATGATGCTGGCCAAAACTTAACATCCGTGTATTAATGCGACAGAGTTCAAAGTTTGGAAAAAAGGACAAAATAGTATGCACGAGCGAGCTCATAAATATTCACTGTAGTGCTGTCAATTACGTTACCAATAAGCCACCGACGAAGCTTATATGAATAATAAGCGAAACTTAGTGAATGAGGTCAGACCATTACGGCGATGTTTGGGCGTCTATTGCCTTCACAGGGCTGTTTGTGGAGCTAATACCGACAACTATGGCGCTCGCCTCATTTACTGCGGCGATATCAGCGGGAGCATCGACAAAGGCGGCAATTATCTATTACAGTTGACTGGTGTTTTTAGCCCATTCATGAGCGGGGCTTACCTTGATAACCTTGTTGGTTTTAGTGAGCGTGAAACATGATACAACTTACTAAATGAGTCAACCGAATAAGTCCATGACCCTACTAGTCCTAGCTTATGAAAATAAAAATCTCAAACTTCATTTCAAAATCGTCTCTGGCCTGGAAAGGAAGAATCACCCTATATATCTAATTTAACTGCTATTATCTTAAATATTATATTAGAATCAACCAGTGCATTAATCGATTTTGGAACTCAAAGGTTCATTCAGCAGATCACAACATACTTAGGGCAAACGATTCTTCAACAGACCCAAGATGAGACTATTGAAAACCATCATTTACTTACCATATATGTGTATTCGAACTAGTACGCCTACGGGTATCGTTTGTCGAAATTTTGGTCAATTAGCTCAAGAGGTGAACTATGTTATCTTAAGGATAATGGCAGGCGACTAACATTTTGAATGACCGAACCATGTGACATCATGATTTTATCGAGAGGTTGTAATTTAATTAATATGAAAGTAGGTGCTCGAAAAGACGTTTGATTGTCCTTCTTACAGGCGACATATGTTGTCTAAAATTATGTGAGTTTCGATATTGTATAGTTTCTAATATCGAAAGATTACTCACACTGTAATTGTTAATTTTCTATATAATTGCTGATTC
>JAKUBD010000209.1:0-15727 GCA_030563125.1 Metschnikowia laotica
AACTGGGCGATTTCTTCTCCAAGTTGTACAAGGACGTTGACGAGGACACCAAGCGTGCGATGATGAAATCGTATGTGGAGTCGAACGGAACGGTGCTCACGACGAATTGGAAGGAGGCACAAGACAAGACGTTCGAGACGAGCCCGCCGGAGGGCATGGAGGCCAGAAAGTGGCAGTAGATGGTGAAAAATAGGGGAGCGCCCGGAGGATTCGAAGCGATGTTGTGGATATTCGAAAGATTCCGAATGGGCTCATAAAACACTTCTGTTGAAGCTTCTCAAATTCAGCGAGGATACGAGAAGCCGTCTTGCAGAGACGTGAGTTGTGGAAGAAGATCTTCCGGGGAGTGGGCAGACTTCGACTGGAAAAGCCATTTGCAGCTCTAAAACCGTGTTGACGGCAGGACCCTTGAGGAGGTAGATCGCCCAACTAGTGGATATGCTGATTTCGTTTTCCAAGATGCGTTTCATGCTTCCATCAATAGTGATTTGGTTCTGGTTTGGCGCTGTTTCTGACACCGGATTGATCCGACCAGATGCGGGTGTGGCGCGTGCGGCGCGGGCGGTGGCTCCGGCCGCTGCACCTCCTGTCTCGAAGCGGTCCCCCCATTGCGACAGTTGCGTCCTCGCAGTAAACCTGCGTCTAGTGTACAGGGGTGCATAATTTCTTCACCGCCCGCATAGTGTGCGCTTCCGAATCGATCGATAAGGATCGCGTACTCATCTCCCTACACTTTCTTGAGCCCCGTATTGTTAGTTCTTTGTTGATTACATGGTCTATTCTTACAAGTTCACCTGGTACGTCTCTCTTGCCTTGCTCTCTTAGCTCCGCTCTGCCTTTCTCTTAGGCCCCCGTGGGTGCTGCCCATTTGGGGTGCTGTGCTGTGCTGTATTTCTCCCGATCTGTTCCCTAGTGATTTATTGAAACTTTTATTGATTATTGATTGCTTGGGGCGCTCCTTCACACATACTAACCCCAGGCCTCTCGCCTCGGAAGCCAGCTCCGTATTGGTCACCGGGAGCTTTGACAACTGGTCCAGAACAGCGGCCCTCCGTGTTAAGGAGGGAATTTATCAAACCACCCTTCTTTTTCCCGAAAGGAAAAAAGTGACGTTCAAGTACGTCATTAACGGAACCGACTGGTCCATCAACGAGTCGCTCAAAATCGAGCGTGACGAGCATGGCAACCAAAACAACTACGTGGATGAAGACGAATTGGAGTTGTGCTTGGTTGATTCCGTGAAGGTTCCAATCGGTGATCCCCCTATTGCTGCTGGGCGCGAGGTGTCTGTTGATAAGGAGGCGGTATTTCCGACCGAAGAAGCTTCCCACGAAGACGAACACGCTGCCCCCGACCATGGTGTTGGGCTTCTGCCAGACGCGGCTTCATCTTCAGAGACTCCTACTGACTCCACGGTCCTTCCACAGGCAAGACCCCAAGAAGCGCTGGCTTCTGAGATATCGCCTAAGGAAGCTGAGCGTCTGGAGCTATCTCCAATAAAGGTATTGCTCTCTGAGTTTCCGGCCTCCAAGTACTCGGCACCCGAAATCTCGACTGATGCACTTGCAGATGTGCTTTCTTCAGATGAATCTGACTTCGCGCATGTCCGCCGCAGTGATGGCGAGTCGCAGGGTCAGCAAGCTCGTGGAGGCTCGGAGGAGTTGGTCAACTTGCTGCCTGCGGAGTCAACGTTCACCGAGGTCTCGTTCCTCACCAGCAACTCGTACTCACTCGCAGAAGACAGCAGGTGGAACATCACGGCGTTGGATAGCACGGAGAATGTGTTGCAGGCGGGCTACTTTGTGGACGCAGAGCTGGGCATGAGCACGCAGTTGCTCTCGGACGACTCCACAGGCACAGCCACCCCTGTGGGAGGCAGTTCTCGCTTGCCAGACCCGCCGCATGCGGTGGCCGAGGAGCGAGGCAGCACACCCAAAAGCGGAGGGGTCTTCAACATGCTTCACAAGTTCTTCAGATACTAATGGCAGCTTGCTGATTCGCTGAGGGCACCCTGTGTCTACACGCAATATACTTGAAGTCTTTATGTTATATACCGATGAGCCCTCGCGGCATGATGATGTGTGTTCCCTCGGGGACCATGTGCTCACTTCTTCTTGCCCTTCTTCTTTTTCTTCTTCGACGCGGAGTTTCCCCCGGTTGCCTCAGCCACTGGCACTGGACTGGAGCTCTTGGGCGGCTCAACAGCCTCTGGCTCCTTGGGCTCCTCGTATTTGGTGTTGCTCATGATGCTGGAAACTCCTGCGCTGGTCTTCGCCTTTTTGGCGTCGTTTTCATCAAAGTCGCCACTTCTCTTGGCACTGCTGAGTCCGCGGGGCCCGAGGAAAACCAACAACTTCGATAACTCCTTTGTTTTGTGTGTTGTGTACTGCAAACTTTGGGCCAGCTTTGCGTCCTGGATCTTGAATTTCACCGCATTTGTGGCTTTCTTGGGCTCCTTGTCTTTGAGTTTCTTGGCAAGGTTGCTGTATGTGATGGTCACTGTCGATGCCGGATACGCCTCAAGGTAATCTGTGGCGGCCGAAATGAAGGCTTCCATGGTTGGAGGGACGAAAATTCTCACGCGTGGAGTTCTTGATAGTGGAGGGGATCTCACGCAGGACAGCGGCAGATGGTCTGGTAAGAGCGCTTTAGGGCGAAAGGCGAATAAAACCGGTGGCTGAAATGAATCTGTATTTTTTTTTTTTTTCTTTCTTTTTTTTTTTTTTTCTTCATTCGTATTATTCCCTTTTCGTATTTAAACCGTTGCTTCTCTTGTTCGAAGTTTGATATGATTTCACACTAATTTCAGAGCCTGAGACTATTTTGGCCCATGAGCTGCGAAATTCAAAAATTGGAAATTCCAACTAAACGTTTTTTGCTGGGTGTCTACTGCTGCTGGCTCAGCTAGAGTACCAAAAAAAGAAGAAAAATAATTAAACAATAATAGTAACTATAATAAAAAAAGATAAGAACAAAAGAAACTAAGTACCATTGCTAGGTGCTTCAAAGTATGCATTTCTATAAAGGTCCAGCCGTCCTAAAGCGGCACATCGTATCCCAACATCATGCTGCCCAAAAGAAATAAATTAAGCAACGTGACAAATCCCCAAATCGAAACGGAGAGTATAGTCATGATCGTCCCGTTGCTGAAATCGGAGTGTCCCTTGAACATGTAAAGAGTGTCTCCGTCCAACAGAGCTTCATCTGCAGCGGCTCTTGCAGTGTAATCGGGCTCAAGTGATATTTGCGGCGTAGCGTTGGGATCCGAGGTACTCCGGTGTTGCAGCATCAAGTTTTGACGCTCTTCCTCCAAGTCTTCCGCACCATCTTCCCAGCCAGCACAAGGGTGCGCTTTGCGTAGGTCCTGAAGACGGATAGCCGGTTCTGTGACGTTAAAGGGCCTCAGGGAGGATTGCGAAGACCCGTTTCGGCTGGCAGATCCGGCGGCATTTTCTTCTTGATCGTCGTGGAAAACCCCAACTTCTTCTTCACCCTCCTTCACCAAAATGGGAACACGCATGATGTTCTTGGAGCACGTGAACCAGATCAACGGAGCAGTGACGACGGGGAGCAAGACCGAGAGAACAACCTGCAGCGCGTTCAATGTTCTCGACAAACCCTCCCTGCCAGCGTATGTCACGACAATCAAACACGGAGCGATGGCAATGGCACGGGTCACCAATCTGCGGACCACGGGCGAGAAACTCCACCTCAAAAAGCCCTCCAGGACCATCTGGCCGGCCAAGGTGCACACGACTCCGGCGCTTTGTCCGGAGCAAAGGAGTGCCAAGGCAAACACCAATCCTGCTGTTGGAGAGATGTGCAAGGAGAGCAAATGGTATATGGTAAACAAATCGCTTCCTTCGCTGCCGCCATCGTCTGAGTCGTCGTCTGAGTCGTCGTCCGAGTCGTCACCGGGACCATTGTTGTCGTCTCGCTTTACATGGCCACCCATAGTAGCGCCAGCCACGATAAGAATCGTTGCGTTGACGAAGAGAGCCACTGTGAACAAGGAAATCACAAGCTCAACAATCGTGTAGGTCATGGTATCGTTGATCGCGTGCACCGACGGACGGTATGTGTTTTCGCTCTCGTCCTTGGAAGGCTGAGCTGGAGCGGCACCAACAGCACGGGCGTAGTCTTCGCTGGTGAAATCATCAGGTTGGATTTGGTTGGCAGACTCGTCTTCTGTCTCCAACTTGTAATGGCCATGCTTGATGTCGTAGTCCTTCAAACGGGCCTGGACCAAACCAGAGCCCAAGTAAAGCGAGTGAGGCATGACTGTGGCACCCAAGATGGCCAAACTCAAAAACAAACCGTTGCCGCCCTTGCGTTCGGAAGTGTCGATGACACTTTCGTTGGGCAAAAAGCCCTTCAAAACCTCGATAGCCGAGAAGTCTGGGTCCTTCGAAACTTGAGCAAGTTCGACAGCAAAGCAAATAACAGTGCCGGCAACCAAAACGGACACAAAGAGCTCAAAAATACGGATGAAGAGCAAGGGTCCATTGGGTCTGTAAGCCATGAGAACGATCAAGACGTCAACAACCGTGATAATGACACCGAAAAAAAGCGGCACGTTGAAGAGAATATTCAAAGCAATAGCAGTGCCCACGACCTCCGCCAAGTCAGTAGCTATGATGGCGATTTCGGCGAGGATGTAGATGAAGAGATTCAAGCGAGGCGACAAGTTCTCGCGGCAGTTGGCGGCCAAATCGAGACCGGTGACGGCGCCGAGCTTGGCGGACAAAATCTGGAGGAAAATGGCCAAGCAGTTGGAAAGGAAAATGGAGAAGAGTAACTTGTACTGGTAAGCAGAGCCGGCAGCCACTGCGGTGGAGTAGTTTCCGGGATCCATGTATGCCACAGAAACCATGAGTCCCGGGCCAACGAACTTCATGTATTTGGAGATCACCACCCATATTCGCCGGAAGTAGTTTCCCTTGGGTGTGGACGAGTGAGACATGGGGGAGGGAAGAATCCGGAGAGGCGTTTTGTGAAAGAGAGAAGTGGGTTGGGAGGTGGGACGAGAGGTGCGGATACACACGCCGTTTTTCTTCTGTTCTTTGGATGTGCGAGAAGGGTTGCGGCGTACAGAACGGAAGAGGGGAAAGATGGCTGGAGGGAGTCGTGAAGCCGAAGGAAATGGGGTATGGAGGTATGGAGGTTATTTACCCCAGGCAGATGGGCGAGAGAAAAAACGCAGGCGCGGTCGGGCGCGACTGGTTGCGGCTAGAAACTGGAAAGCCAGTCTATGTAGCAAGTTCGAAGGCCACAGAGAGGTGGAAGAATCGAGAGCAGAGTGGCGCTGCGAGCCAAAAGTTGACGACGACGAGACCAAGAAGTCAAGAAATAATCGTAATAAAAAAAAAAAAAAAACGACACAAGAGAAACCCCGGGAAGAAAACCATTACTGCCCGTTGCTCGGAGCCCGGCGCCGGACGGGCGCAGTTTGGGCGACAATACGACGCAGGGGATCGCGGGTGCGATTTCAGGGCCGCATCGTCGAGGTGACAGCAAAAAAAACCTGCAAATAGTGCGAGCTTTTTTTTTTCTGGACCCACGTTTGTTTTTTTGGTGCAGAGGCCGCGGCGGGCCCAAGCGATCCAGATGGCTTGCGACGGTGCCATGGAAAACAAGTGCCATGGAAATCAAGTGACATTTTGAGGACAAATTGGGCGTGGTATTTGTGGCAGCATTTCAGCTTCGGCGTCAAATCCAGCCTAGCGTCAGCCTCGGCGTCAAATCCAGCCTAGCGCCAGGTCCAGCGCCAGCCTAGCGTCAGTTTCCCTTGTTCTCTTCTTTCATTGTATTCTCTATTTTCGCTCTATCTACCGGCTCCTCAGGGCCTAGGGCCGCGCCCCGTTTTCGCACTCAGAATCTATTACAGGCCCTGCGGCCCACGCTGTGCCGGGCCCGGATTTCAGCCGCCGCTGTCGCCGCAGTGCCCGCGCCCATCTCCGGTGCAAGTGTCACCAAAAAATGCACCATAACGGTGGCAGCAAAGGCACTTTCACACCGACCCACTCGGCCGCCCGCTGCTCGCTGGCTGTCTCACTGGCTGTCCCGCGCCGGTTTCTGTCCTCTTTTCCTGCTGCCGTTCGCCTTCTTTCTCTCTCGCTGCTGCCCAGCTCCGCTACGGAAAAGTCGCGCCCGTTCGGCACTGCGAGTCCGCTCTGCGGCTCCTCCATCTCTCTCTCAACACCCTTTTATCCCTCCACCACCACCAACCATGCTAAGATCGCTTAACATCTCGAGCACTCGGGTCTTGGCCCGCCGTCTCTCCTCACGTGCGCCGCTCTTCAAGGCCCAGGTGTTCCGGATGCCCGCCATGTCCCCCACAATGACCGAAGGAGGAATTGTGTCGTGGAAGTTCAAGTCCGGCGACGAGTTTGCCGCCGGCGATGTTTTGCTTGAGGTCGAAACAGACAAGGCCACCATCGACGTCGAGGCGCTGGACGACGGAGTGATGTGGGAGCTTTTGGAGAACGACGGCGCCTCGGGCGTTCCAGTGGGCAAGCCCATTGCCTTGTTGGCCGAGCCTGGCGACGACTTGTCCAGCTTGGAAAAGCCAGACTTGTCCGAGGACAAGCCGGAGCAGCCAAAGAAGGAGCAACCCAAGGACGAAAAGCCCAAGGACGAGCCAAAGACGCAACTGCCAAAGACCGAGCTGCCCAAGAACGCCGCCCTGCCTCTGCGAGACGCCGCTGCAGACTCTCTGGTGTTCGCCAAGGCCAATCCCAACCAGAAGTTGACTCCTGCGGTTGAGTTGTTGTTGCACAGAAATAACATCTCCGCCGAGGACGCCTTCGAGAAGATCCCGGCCTCCGGCCCCAAGGGAAGACTCTTGAAGGGTGATGTTTTGGCATACTTGGGCGACATCGACTCGTCCGCCGTCGCCAAGGTCGCCGAATACATCAAGAAGAAAGAGCATTTGGACTTGTCCAACATCAAGATCGCGCCACCCAAGAAGGAAGCCCCTGCTGCTGCCCCATCGGCAGAAAAGCCAAAGCCAACCAACGTCGTCTCTGTCGAGTTCACGTCCGAATTGGGCACAGACGTCTCTCGCGAGAAGTTCCAGTACGCATTCGAGAGAGCCTTGGAGTCCGCCAAGAAACAAACTTACGCCGCCAGATTCCCCAACTACGCCAGATCTCCTACGGCCTCCGGGCTCTACGAGGACAGCATTTTCGACGACTTGCTCGACGCCCCAGTGACAAAAGACAGATTCGAGATCTCCTCCATCTCTTACAAGTTTGTGTGCGCCTCCAGCCCTGTTGCTGCTGGCCCAGCCGATGCATTTGACGAGCTCTTGGGCTTTTCTTCTCCTGCGCCAATCTCGAGCGTTGCTTCAGAAGCCTCCGGGTCCGTGTCTGCCATCGTTTCGTTCAAGATCAAGTTCGACGAGAAATTGACCGACTCCAAGGACTTTGTCGAGTTTTTCCAGGACTCCCTTCTTAGCCAGATTCCCACCAAGCAATTGATTATCAGTCAATGAGACAACATAGCGGGCTGAACACGAGACAAACTAATGTGTTGAATCATCCGCAACAGCCTGTAACGGCATTCGATAGGAATATACATACAAAAAGGGTTTCAGGCGACGTAGTGTCTCCGTCATCACGAAATCTGGAGATAGTCTGAATAAAAGCTGGTAGCAGTGCGATCTATCAACTTATTTTTTTTTTTTTTTTTATTTTTCTTTTTTTATTTTTTCCTTCAATTTCTTTCTTCCTTTACTCTTCTGCTAATAGCCCGTCACTTAGTTAGCTGGGTACCGAATCCATCGAAAGTTTGAGCTCTAAGCTTGCGAATCACCCAACACCCCATTTCTGCTCGCTAGCTGGAATCCACGTTTCTCCCCACACGTCAATCATTTGATGAGCAGATCATACATGGGCCACGCCAACTCGAATTACAGCAGTGTGGCTCCACCTTTCGACGAAGCAGGGCAGCATCGATTCACGCGAAGTGACTTGAATTCTGCCGCTAGTGGTGGTGGCGAAGGCCGAGGCGAGACGACGAGGACGGAATTCGTCAACTCGTTGAAAACCCTATTGGCCACAAGAATTCAAATGAATACATTCTTGGGTGACTTGAAAGGAGGTAGCTCGCTTCAAGCTGCCATCGAAAGATTACGTCCAATCACCGACGTCATCCACGAGGCCATATCGCTTCCTGCCGAAGACGAATCTGAGGATGAAGTCGACAAAGAAGAAACCGACCCCGAGGGAGTTGCAAAGATTGTAAATAGAGAGCAGCCATTGATCAATGATTTGGTTATACCTGAGGGCGATGAAATCAGTGGTATCTTGCAACCTACCCCACAGACGAAGCGACTCAAACATCGAAAGCGCAACATGAGGAAACACACTCATATTCTATCTGATGAGACAGATGTTTTTAATACAGACCTTGACAGCGTGGATGAATTAACGAAGGAGGAAGCGCAGGCGCTCACGCATCTCGACTCCTTAGACGACTTTTTCAAGGAAGATCTTTTGCGCCAGAAAATCCAAACAATACAAAAAATGTCGGAACTTAGCCAGTCGCTGAAGAACAAATTGGTGACAAAGTTGATGATGGGCAATTACTACAAGTATGTTTCCGAGAAGTTGGCAGTCGACAATCCGAACCTTAATGTGCTACCGCAGGAAGATCAGCTACTTGCGAAAGAGGGATTGACAGAGGATTCAGACGAGGCTGTTCTTGACGACACGTCGTCTGAGAGCAATGAGAACAAAGCAGATGATTTTCAGGATTCTGACAACAACGAAGACGAGGTGGTGCTCTGCGATGTAGATACCTTGCCCCTGTACCATGATCAGGATTCCGGGATTTTAGGTTGCTCTCATTACCATCGCAATTGCAAACTTGAGTGCCCTACATGTCTTAGGTGGTTTGTCTGTCGATTCTGCCATGATACAGAAGTCACTGATCACAAATTACCGAGGTGTCAGGTCAAACATGTGTTGTGTATGATGTGCAATACTCCACAAGTGCCAGATACAGCATTTTGCGTCAACTGTGAGGAGGAGTTGGCAAATTACTTTTGCATGAAATGTGTCTTATATGACAATGATCCCCGGAAAGATATCTACCATTGTGACAAGTGTGGCATATGCCGTCTTGGATTGGGACTCGGGAAAGATTATTTCCATTGTGACACGTGCAATAACTGTCTTTCGATAGATTTGAAAGATCATCATAAGTGTGTGGCGAACACGACGCACTGCAATTGTCCGATTTGCAACGAGTATCTCTTCGCCAGTGTTCAAAAAGTTGTTTTTATGAAATGTGGACACCTGATCCATCAAGTGTGCTACGACGAGATGATCAAACATTCTTACAAGTGCCCCATTTGCAAGAAAACTGTGGTGAACAGCGAGACGCAATTCCGCATTCTCGATCAAGAAATCAGACACCAGCCTCTACCTGCTCCTTATGATAAATGGCGCTGTATCATCAGCTGCAATGACTGCAAGGGAAAGAGCAATTGTCAGTATCACGTTTTGGGTTTGAAGTGCAAATACTGCAAAAGCTACAACACTAACCAATTGAAGCTCATTAAACCTGAGGAAGAAGTGTCAGAAGACGAAGAAATGATTCACAATAACGACGATGTCTTGAGGTCCATGCGGTTTGCCAAAACCAATTTACACTCGAACTTTTTGATAGATGAACAAGATACCCAACCAAACCGCATAGTGCGCTACGAAAGTCATGAGTCTGGAGGGGAATACGAAGGAGATTCTGACGACAGCGATGCCAGAGATGAAGACATGACAGTCATGGTCAATTTGAAAAGACTCACAAAAAGTATCTTGGGAGAGTCCAAGATCGATCGTTCATCGATCACTGCAATGTTTCAGAATTTTATCAACACAACCATAATGGATGACACCGATATGCTAAACGAGACCGACTCTCAGTGACGTCACAAAAATTAACAAGTCAGAGGAAGAGAATCACCCCGTTGGAGCAGCCGTTAAGTTTGAGAACATCATTTATTTTTGATCTTCTCTCTAGTTTCCTTTTTTTTTCTTTTTTTTTAACGTTTACAGTGTGTTTTACTCAAAACCATGAGCCTGAACGAAGCCATGTTAACGTCCCCAACGAACAACGTTGGGGTATGCAAGGCGGGTGCGAACCCTAGCAAGGTGCAGTTGGGCTAAGCCCTTTCATTACTTTCCTTGCTCAACAGGTATGCAGCAGAAAGAGTTTTGCTGGATATGTCGGTCAATGAAAAGACTCAAAATACGGGGAATCGAGATTTTCAATTGACAGAATACTGCGACCCAGTCTTTTGCTTCTACACAGCGTGCTTGCTGCGCCGGAACCCCAACATGGTCATGTGTTGAGATCTGTACATAGTTCGCATCAACAAAATAGCTCTGTATATCTTGCTGCTGCAGGTTCCTCCAGGATATATTCTACAATTGCATTTTATCCTTCGTCGAACCCTACAAATTGCGGATCATAAAGCTTAAGGCACAGAATAGCTACAAGCCGGTGTTCTGGATACGACTGGCGGTCACTACAACATAATGCAATGAATTCTCTTAAACGAATAGTTTCGTCCTCTGAGTTGATCTTCCCATCGTTGTCAAAGTCAAACATCGAACATATTCAAGAAGATGAGGTGGTTGAAATCTCACAGCTGTCACACACCGACGAGACATCATGCTCAGAAGTCTTGACTGAATACGAAAAGGAGAATGAATCATTTCTCACCTCGTCTGCTGGACTCCATGATCCACCCGTAACCGTCAGAACCCCTGCTTGGCCGATCAGGCTCTTCTCCTACTTTGCTGTGGCTCTATATACTTTTATTTTGTGGCCATTGCGGTTGTTGGCATGGCCGTTGTTCATCTTGTGGTATCCCATTTCATATCCCGTGACCAGCTTGTTGGGCTTGTCGGGTAAAATGGATAAAGATACAGGTTCTTCGGAAACAAACAAACAAAACACATGCAATGACTCTCGAGCAGAAAACTCTGATCCAGACAACATTGACGAGAAGATCTCGCAACTAAAAGAAGAGAAGATCATGGCCAACCAGATCAAGTCTCCTACAGCATCGAAGTACATCATACCTCCGCCACCGCGTCTTTTCCCGCTTTCCCGAAACTTGGAGCGGAAGAGGAAAAAAAAAACCTTGGTTTTGGATCTTGACGAGACATTGATACACTCGTTGTCAAGAGGCGCCCCACGGTCCATGGGCTCGAGCGCTTCTTGTCACACAATCGAGCTAAAGGTCAATAATGTTCCTACCTTGTACTATGTATACAAGCGTCCCTTCTGTGACTTCTTCTTGCGAGAGGCGTCAAAGTGGTTTGAACTCCAAATTTTCACCGCCAGTGTCAGAGAGTACGCAGATCCAATCATTGACTGGTTGGAAAGCGACATTGTCGATTACAAAAACGCACCCCCAGGCACTACTCAAAAAGCATTTACAAAGCGTTTCTACAGGAACGATTGTACGTTCCGCTCTGGAGTGGGATACATCAAAGATCTCTCATTATTTTTTTCGAAGGAAGACGAGCTCAAAAACGTCATCATTCTAGATAACTCGCCCACGAGCTATGCACTTCACGAAGAGAACGCCATAATGATCGAAGGCTGGATCAATGATCAAAATGATCGTGACTTGCTCAATCTTCTCCCCATGCTTTACAGTCTCAGTGTATGCATCGACGTGCGCTTTATTTTGGGTTTGCGAAGTGGAGAGAAGTTATTCGAAAATCTGTGACGTTGACGTCCATATTGCATTGGCACCTAGCATTATTTCGAAAAATATAAGTTAAATTTGCTCGAAGATTAGTATATCAAGCGCACGCTGACCATCTATAAGCTTTAACTTTCTCAACTTCGCACGTATTATCCACAGTGTGACAAAAGTTTAATGCATCATTAAAAAACCAAAAATTCTCCTTTTAGAACCCAAGCTGTCCGATGTGTGTGGAATAACATTTCTTGCTTCGGAACCCATCGAATCACCTCATTTTTACGAACACGGGTGACGAAGTGTGTGGACTTGACTTTCCTCTCACGTGCTCGGGATCGCTAGATATGAAGTTGCGTCTGACAAGCGCGAAGACCACCATGTTACTGTTTTCGACAATTGAGCAGAATCTTACCACAGGTGCGGAGAGAAAGCAATCACTCGAAGACTTGGGAACGCATTTGAGAGACAGCGAGCTCAGGGCATCCGATGCCGCTTCTATCGCTGCAAGACTCGCATCCAGAGCGTTTCAACAAGAACCACTAGAAGTTCTTCGTGTGCTCATCAACTATGCTGCAGACAATGATAAAAACCGGGAAAGCATTCTTGAAGATGATGAATTCTCATGTTTTTGGGAAGGAGCCATTGAGGCAACCGATAGAGCCGTCACTGATCGCTTTTTGCTATTTCTCACACAGTTCATTCATTCCGCGCAACAAGAACAGATCGAGAGCTTTGTGAAGGTCTTGATCCTGAAAGGTATCGATAAAAAGATTGCAGAGCTATATAAAGCAGAGGTGTGCGGCTCAGGAATGCTGTTAATGAGTATCGAGTTGCTTTGCGAGATCACAAAATCCCACCCACACCACGTCTCTGATTTAGACTTGATCTGTGAAGGCCTCAAGGCATTGGTTAACTCGGAAATGTCCGAGGATGAGGTGATTGCAGAATCGATTTTGTATCATACCCAAGTTTTGTTTAACTGCACCAGTGCAGACCAAGCCGTTTCTCAATCCCTACTCATGGAGATCTTTCTGCTCATGCCTCGCATCCCGGCGGACCAAGAGAACATTCTCGCCATCAAAAGAAATCTTTTCGCTACTTGCGGTAATATCTGCGCATCTTCGAATAGCAACGATTGGAGTGTGGTGCCGGCTCTAGTCACCAAGGCGCTAAATGAGGATGACGCATACGTCAAATCCATTGCAGCGATTGGCGTTGGCAACTTTGTGTCCAGCAAACCGACCCAAGAGCGGGTTTTAAAGGAGATTGAAGATGTCGCTGGCGTTCAAGCTTTCGTGAACGCCATGGTCCAGGCTGGTTTGGGCGATATCATCCAGTATCAGCTCTTTCACGTTTTCAACAACATCATGGTTGCCAACGTTGCGACGTATTTGCTTTCCCCGGAAAATGTTTCTCATTTGATGAGACATTCCAAAGTCATATCCGACAATTTCCAATACTACAAAGAAGTTGGCCACTTGTTCACGAAATTTTTGCGCAAGCTTGTGATTGTAGGGTTCATCGAAAAGAAACAGGACCCCGCCCCATACAAGCAGCTTTGGGAAGTCATAATTGCTTGCTCTGAGTTCAACGAAGTCAGTATGCTCATCCTTCAAGCATATTGCACGAACTCAGACTTCAGCATTGTCCCATTGCCGCTAATTTCGGAATTATTCAAACTTGAGTCGACAATCGATGCTGACGTGCTTCTAGCGAAGCTCAAAACCTGCTTCATCTTGTTCAAAACATACAACGCCTCTAAAATTGAGACGGCTTACGGCGACAGATTCCTAGATGATTTCCTACTCCAACTCAAAGGTTTCCTTGAGCAGCTTGGTGAGAGCATTCAACAAGTGAAGAGTAGCACGTCCGGCAAAATAGAGTCTTCGGACGCCGTGAAAAACAACACTAATGTTGTTGCCTCTTTGGCAATGAATAACTTATCAGAGCTTCGGAACAAAAATGAAGAGTCCTTGGCCGGTCTCTCGCTGCCGCGCGAAAGCGAGGTGGGGAAAGAGGTCGAGGCCGTGTGTCTATTGTGTGCACAAATTATGCGTGTGGAGTAACTATGGCGCAAGGGGACATAGTGCAGTGGTGGCTTAGCGCGGAATTTTGCGACCTGTTGGTCGACGGCTAAACGCGGCTAAACGCGGCTATATGCGAAAAACTTTTGATCTGTATGAATGCACTGCCGTGACAAACACATTGTCAAGTAAGATAAATACCTTGCGTTTTTTCCTGCCGGAGGCCTAAAGACCAGTTAGCAAAAACTTTCTTGACTGAATTCTCTGAACTATTCTTTCACGTGTCTCTTCCCGCTATGACCATGTCAACCTTTTCTTGCCTCGAAAAATCGCCAGAAGACCCTATCATTGGTCTCATGAGAGACTGCGCCAATGACTCCCACCCACAAAAAATCGATGTCAGTGTTGGCGTATACCAGGACGAAAACGGTGACCCCCACTACGTCTTTCCTTCGGTCAAGGTGGCCAAGAAGAAGTTGGCTGCCAATGATCCAGGTCACTGTTACACCCAAATGTCTGGAATCCCAGACTTTGTCAAGAATGCGCAACGGACGATATTTGGTGAAAAATTCGACAATGTGACTTCCGTGCAAGCTGTGTCCGGCTCTGGTGCCTTGCACTTGGGATTCACCTTGTTGAAAGAAATGAATTTGAAGGATGTTTATGTTGGAACTCCTGCTTGGATGAACTATCAGGGTATGATTGAACATGTCGGCTCCAAATTTCACTCATACAATTACTACGACGCAAAAAACCATGGTGTTGACTTTTCTTCTGTTTTGAAAGCAGTTGAAGATGCTCCTCTGCTGTCAGTTTTTGTCTTGCAGACGGTTTGTCACAACCCTACCGGTTGCGACATGTCGAAGGAGCAGTGGTGCCAAGTTTTTGATGCGATTCAAAAGCGCAATCACTTCCCATTATTCGACATTGCTTACCAAGGATTTGCAAGCGGCAACACCGATGAAGATGCTTGGCCTATTAGAGAGGCTTACAGACGCAAAATGGAGTTCATTGCGTGCCAAAGTTACTCTAAAAACATGGGTTTGTACTCCGAAAGAGTCGGATGCACCCATGTTTGCACTCAAGACAAGGACTCTATGACTAAAGTTGCTTCAAAGCTCGTGAACATTATCAGACATGAGATTTCTTTCGCACCAGCTTTCGGCGCAAGAGTTTCAGCATTGCTCCAGGGTGACCCAGAATTGAGACAGCTTTGGGCAAAAGATGTTCTTGATGTCACGGAGAGAATAAAGACAGTAAGACAACGAATTTACGACAATTTGACAAAGTTGGAAACACCTGGAACGTGGGAGCACGTCTTGAACCTGAATGGTTTGTTCTGGTTTTCTGGTTTGTCCGAGCAGCAGAACAAAAAATTGATGACAGAGCACCACATCTACGGAACTTCCAACGGCAGAGTCAACATTGCTGGTTTGAACGAGCACAACCTTGATTACTATTGTAAAGCTGTCGACAGGGTTGTTAGAGAAAGCGAGAGCTCTTGAGTCCATACAAAATATTAAAATGTATTGTAAAGGTCAACGACTGACAATATATCAAAAACTAGAGATTTTCTCCATGGATCTTCTTCAAATGCGCTTGGAGATTGTCTTTTCTGTTGAAGCGTCTTCGGCAATCAGGGAAATCGCATTCGAAGGGCTTTTCGGATGAATGACTTTTAAGATGACGTTTGACATGCTCTGGCCTCTGGAATCTAGCGAGACACAAGGGACACTTATGCTTCTTTTTAGGGTCGAATTCTACCTCTTTATCTTCTTGCACTATAATGGGCCTTTTCTTATCCGACTTCAAGATGCTTTGAGCATACTTCGCAATCTCATCAGTTGTCGAAGTCTCCTTGATTTGTGACGCCGTAGGGTAGGAACCATTACCGACAGATAAATGGGTTGATAATTCTGGTACGCTTCATTTCCTTTCCACCGCGATGAAGAACGAACTCGAGCTTTTTGCCAACATT
>JAKUBD010000210.1:0-15699 GCA_030563125.1 Metschnikowia laotica
CTATCGGTGACTTGATGGCCAGGCTCGCCCAGAAGGTGGACACGTCGAAATTCGTCAACAAAGGCGAAAGCACTGTGGTTCCCCGGCCACGGCAAGTGGGCTTGAAACCAAGCCGCAACGAGTACCCCGAGGAAACCATTACACAGCAAAAGATGATTGAGTTTTTCACCAACTACTTGAGGCCCAACGACATTTTGCTAGTGGAAACGTGCAGCTTCATGTTCGGCTTGGCAGAGGTGGTGTTCCCGCGGGGCGTCAGACTCTACAGTCAGCAAATGTACGGGTCGATTGGGTACACTCTTCCAGCCACGTTTGGCGTGAGCAGAGCCGAGAGGGACTTGGGTGGACACAGAAGAGTGCTTTTGGCGCAGGGAGATGGATCGGCGCAAATGACGATCCAGGAGCTCTCGACGTTCTTACGCTATGACACCAAGGCACCGGAAATCTTCCTCTTCAACAACGAGGGCTACACTGTGGAGCGAGCCATCAAGGGTCCAACGCGGTCGTATAATGACATCCAGGACACATGGAAGTGGACGAAGCTTTTGCAGGTGTTTGGCGACGAGAGCGGCGAGAAACACGAGGCGATGGAGGTGGCCACGCAATCCGAGTTACATGCGTTGATCGGCCGCAAGGACAGCGCCAAGCTCCGGTTGTACGAGCTCCGGTTGCCGAAACTTGATGTTCCCGAGGGCTTGATGACTCTTCTTGGAAAATAGGCGCCGTCGCTCGGTACAGCAGTGTTGGTGTGTGTACGGGTGCGGGCGGCTATGGGGTATAGATTGATGCCGCGGTGTCGGCAGTAGCTGGGGACGACCCCGCGCACGGTGCGTCACATAACGTGGGGCGGTCCACGGTTGCTGCAAATTGATGAACCCAGAAGTAACCACGCCTGCAACGGTGTGACTATGTAGCAGCTGCTGATGGTGCAGCCGTGAATTTGCTCGATCCATTGTCTGCAACCATTTTTTCTTCTTTGGACGCGGATCCGCCTGCCTCTTTTTGGCCGCCGCGCCTTTGCCCTATTTGGGCCAATTGCGGGGGAGCCGCATAAAGCCGGTACTCTCAGTACAACCGCTGCAGTCGCTGTCTATAAAGCGCTTTAAATCCGCTGGCGAGTGAGAATTTCAAGCACCCTCTTTTTGTCGTTTCTTGCGCCCTTCGTGCTCTTTGTCGGCCTTCTTTTTCTCAGCAAGCTTCTCCTCTTTCTGCTCGATCTGGTTCCAGACCCGCCTCTCCTCGTGACCAGATTCTCCAAGAAAATCCGTTTGCTGTTCCCAGTTTTCTCCGATGTCTCCGCTTTTTGCTGCTCCCGATTCCGACAGCATCTTCGAGGACCCTGAGGTCTCCGGCGTGCCTTTTGTCGACCTTGTCAACAAGCACCTCCCAATCGAAAACGTGTCCACGGCTAGGGCGATCGGATCCGCCGTAGATGGCTATTCCCCCACCTACCTCAACTCGGCCATCTCCACCATGAAGGCCAGGTTGTGCCCGAGCCTAGACACATACCACGCTTTGTGGGCCAACGCCGTCAAAAACTTCCCCGACAGTCCCGCATTGTCTGCGAGACCCTACAACCACCGCACGGGCATCTCGGAACCCGTGTATGTGGACGAGACGTTTTCCGCCGTGGATGCCAAGAAGATCCAATTTGGCTCGGGCCTCATCCACTTGCTTCAACACAACCCATTCAAAGACAGCCTGCTCGAGAGCCACCGCCGCATCGACTCCCACTTTGCCGACTGCGCCGGCTTCAACGTTCGCAACCACTCATTTGTCGTCACGCTTTTCCTGGCCAACCGCCCGGAATGGGTGGTGGCCGACTTGGCCTGCAGCGCCTACTCCATCACCAACACTGTCCTCTACGACACCTTGGGCGCGTCCGCCTCCTCGTACATCTTGGATCTTGTGCAATCGCCAGTGGTCGTCACGTCGTACTCGCACGTGGCCGGCATCATCGACTTGAAAAGAAAGGACCCTCTGTCGCTTGCCTCCCTTATCTGTGTGGTCTCAATGGACCCATTGGACTCCCTTTCCGTAGAGGAAGGCCAGCACTTGGTCAAGCTTGCGCGCGAGCAAAACATCGAGCTTTATGACATGGACCAGGTCTACGGTGTGGGTAAGCTCTTCCCCGTGTCCGAAGTGCCTCCTACTCCCGAAACAATCTACACCATCAGTTTCACGTCTGGAACCACGGGTTCTTCGCCCAAGGGCGTGGTGTTGACTCAAAAGACCGCTGCCGCCGGGGTGGCTTTTATCTTCTGCATGGCGCCAGCAGTAGAAAATGACATTGAGTTGGCATTTTTGCCTTTGGCCCATATCTTCGAGAGACAGGCTATGGCCTTCACCTTGTCCAAGGGCGGTAAGGTAGGATTCCCGCAAACCAACGGCACGCCACTCACTTTGTTTGAGGATTTGCGTCTTTTGAAGCCCAAGCATATGGCTAACGTGCCCCGGGTCTACACAAAGATTGAAGCCGGGCTTAAAAACACGTTTTTCAACCTGGACCTGTCCATGAAGAAGGCTTTGTTCGAAAAGATCATCGGTGCTAAGTTGGACCGCCAGGATGAGGATGGCAAGCCGGCCACTCACTGGCTCTACGACCGTTTATTTATCAGCAAGGTCAGGAAGCAGTTAGGATTCGACAATATGCTCTATTGCATCACTGGCCTGGCTCCGATCTCGCCGGCCACAATCAAATTCATGAAGGCGGCGCTCAACGTGGGATTCTGCCAAGGTTATGGCCTCACAGAGCTGTTTGCTGGTTTCTCTTTCAGTGACGCCAATGAAATGGAGGCCAGCAGCTGTGGATCGCCCGGTGTTTGCAGCAAAATCCGCGTCCGGGACTTGCCCGCCATGGGGTACCACGCCAACGGCCCCAAGGGCCATTACGGCGAGTTGGAGATTGCCGGACCACAGATCTTCGACCACTATTACAAAAACGAGGAAGAAACCAAGAAGGCCTTGCAAGGCGAATGGTTTTCCACGGGAGACGTTGCGCGGATCGACCCAAAGACTGGCCGCCTCTACATTGTGGACAGAGTCAAGAACTTCTTCAAGTTATCGCAGGGCGAGTATGTCACGCCCGAGAAGATCGAGAACGTCTATCTCTCGTCCAACTCTGTGCTCACTCAGTGCTTTGTCCACGGCGACTCTCACCAGAGCTTCTTGGTGGCCGTGTTGGGTGTCGATAAGCCCATTGCCGTGAACTTCTTGACCCAGAAATGCGGGCTTGCTGCCAGCAGTGTGGCCCTGGACGAACAAATCCTCGAGGCGCTTAACAACAAGGAAAACAGAGCCAAGATGGTCCAGGAAATGAGCTCGAAGGTGTCTGGCCTCTCCGGCTTCGAGAAGATCAAGAATATCTACATCGAGTACGAGCCTTTGACAATTGAGAGAGATGTCATCACGCCCACGGTGAAGCTCAGACGGCCTATTGCTGCCAAGTTCTTCAAAGAACACATCGACCGTTTGTACGAGGAGGGAGAGTTGGTGAGCTCGGCCAAGCTTTAGATGTGCCGCGGCCTGGCCCTCAAGCAAATACAAACATAGAGAAAACGGTGATCTTTCAAACCAGCCACAACAGTCGCCCGCAGAGTAGCATCGTAATCCGCCCTTAGTGACCTGACACATTGACCCGTCTTAATTCCGGGACAGGTGCTTTTTTCCGGTGCCACAGCATCAATCCAGGTGTATGCGCGACATGCACTACAACGGTGCGACACATCGCCAACCCACCAACACCTCCATCGAACTACATTTCTTTACCCAGCAAATGGTACGTTTCCAACGAATATCAACGTCACGTCGTCCCGCATACAGCCACTAACACGCAGACATCGACGATCGCAACTACCAGCCAGTCGCGAGACTTGAACGGGCTTTCGCTCATCGCATCCCACTCGCACATTTCCGGTTTGGGTTTGGACGACAACTTGGCTCCAAAGGAGTCTGCACAGGGCATGGTGGGCCAGCTCAAGGCTCGTAAAGCAGCCGGGCTCATTTTGAAGTTGGTCCAGGCAGGCCAGATTGCCGGCCGTGCCGTGTTGATTGCCGGACCACCATCCACAGGTAAAACGGCGATTGCCATGGGTTTGTCGCAGAACTTGGGCCAGGATGTGCCGTTCACGGCGATCACTGGCTCGGAGATTTTCTCCTTGGACTTGTCCAAAACAGAGTCGTTGACCCAGGCGTTCCGCAAGTCCATCGGTATCAAGATTAAGGAGGAGACGGAGATCATCGAGGGCGAGGTGGTGGAGATCCAGATCGACCGTTCCATCACCGGTGGCCACAAGCAGGGTAAGTTGACGATCAAGACCACAGACATGGAGACCATCTACGAGTTGGGAACCAAAATGATTGAAGGCTTGACCAAGGAAAAGGTGTTGGCCGGAGACGTGGTCTCCATCGACAAAGCGTCTGGCAAAATCACCAAGTTGGGCAAATCGTTCACGCGTGCGCGGGACTACGATGCCATGGGCCCGGAAACCAAGTTTGTGCAGTGTCCTGAGGGCGAATTGCAGAAAAGAAAGGAGGTGGTACACACGGTGTCGTTGCACGAGATCGACGTCATCAACTCCAGACAGCAGGGCTTCTTGGCGTTGTTTTCCGGCGACACCGGTGAGATCCGCTCGGAGGTGCGTGATCAGATCAACACAAAGGTGGCGGAATGGAAGGAGGAGGGCAAGGCCGAGATTGTGCCTGGTGTGTTGTTCATCGACGAGGTGCACATGTTGGACATCGAGTGCTTCTCCTTCATCAACCGTGCGTTGGAGGACGACTTTTCGCCTATTGTCGTGATGGCAACCAACCGTGGTGTGTCACATGCCCGCGGAACAAACTACAAGTCTCCACACGGGGTGCCATTGGATTTGTTGGACCGCTCCATCATCATCCACACTTCCAACTACTCTGCGGATGAGCTCAGAACCATTTTGTCCATCCGCGCCACCGAGGAGGAGGTGGATTTGACCGGCGATGCGTTGGCTTTGCTTACGAAGATCGGCCAGGAAACCAGCTTGCGGTACGCATCAAACCTCATTTCCGTGTCGCTGCAGATTGCCGCCAAGAGACGGTCTGAGAGTGTCGACTTGGTTGACGTCAAGAGAGCCTACACGTTGTTCTTGGATTCCAGTCGCTCCGTGCAATTTGTGAGTGAGTTTTCGAGCCGCTTTATCGATGATAACGGAAACGCTACGTTGGGCGCTAAGTCTGACGAAGACAAGATGCAAACGGACTGATTTATCTGGTGAAAAAGAGCGGTTTCGGCATAAGGCCGGAGCGATAAGCGTGCAAATCCATCGAAGGACGTATATTTGATAGGTCTACGGAACTAGACGGCCGCAGGAAAAAATATGGACTAGAACAAATCGGAATGTAGCACTAGAACAGGCAACGTAGCACAGTTTTAGAATAGAAGGGAACGGTTACGCAGGCCGGCCATGTGAGCCCCAGCCTCAGCTTCAGTCTCAGCCTCAAGCACCCTTGGTGTTCAAAATCAAGGCGATAATCAAGCCGTACAAGCCCAAGACCTCAGCGAAAATCAAGATCAACACGATTCCCACAAACAACCGCGGCTGGTGCATATACTGGCGAACACCCTCGTCACCAACAATGCCAATGGCGTAGCCGGATGCCATACAGGCAAAACCAACGGAAAGACCACAGGCCAAGTGCATGATACCCTTGAACAACGAGTACTCCTCAGCAGGGTTCAAACCTCCGGCAATCAACACAGACACAACGAGACCATAAACGGAAAGAATACCGGACAAAACAACGGGAATAAGCGACTTCATAATGAGCTCGGGCTTGAAAGTACCAATACCGGCAATACCGATACCCGATTTTGCCGAGCCAATGGCGGCGCCGACGCAAGAGAAGACCATGGATGCGGCACAGCCGGCAAGGCCCAAAAATGGAGCGAAGTGGGGTGCTAGCTCGTCACTGGTGGACATAGGGGGCAGATGGAATTGTTGGATGATGGGGTGGAAGGCACCGAGAAGTTGGAGGAGATATGAGTGTGTGCGCGGCACAACTTGACGGAAGTGTGAACAGGCAAGATACGAGCGGGCAGCAGAGGTTGTTTGGAGAAGAATTAAACAAGCAACTTGAAGCCAGAGCTGTGAAGAAGCAGTGTAGAACTGGAGCGAAGAACCACAGCACGGAAACAGGCTCACAGTACGAGCCAAACCAAAATCAAAACCGACTCTCCACTGCATCTCATCCCAACACCACATCCAAACACGCTGATGAGCGCGTCCCACTACGACAAGATCCTGCTTTCCAAACAAGACTTGGCCCATGTCTACCGGCAATTCGTCACGGCAGCCCAGGCGATGCTAACGCAGCATCTTCCCGGGCTGGACAGCGTGGACCCGCTCAAGATACAGGTGGAGAACATGGTGAGCGAAAAATTGGCAGAGGTGTTTGAATTGGCCAGACACGCAATGGTGGTGGACGGACGAGATTTGAGCGACGACGACATTCTGGTCCAAGAGCTCCTTTCGCTTCAACCGACGGAAGAGGTGATGCCATTCGATACAGATCTCAACCAACAGTTACGCACGCTCATCGAGGCAGTGGAGACAGAAACAACAGAGGTAACGCGGCTTCGGCGTGAGCTTCCTCGGCAGGCCCGAGACTCATACGAGCTGTTGGTAGCCCGCACGGACCAGCAGGTGACGGCGCTTGTGGCGGAGCTCAATCTGGACTCGGAAGGTGACGATGGCGACGAGAGAAACGGTTATGGCCCGGAGAATGGCGAGGGTGTCGAGGACAAAGAAATTGGCGACGTCAATGCTGATGTCAGTGGCAAGGTCAACGACCATGGGCCACTGGACGTTGACCCACTTATGAAACAGTCGATCGAGCAAAGCATTAGTGCGCTCCAGCTGTTGAAACAGGAGCTTCCGGGACAAAAGGAGCGCATCCAGGCGATGAACGACACGCTAGCTGTTTTGACAAGCTTCCATGAGAAGCAGGCGTTGGAGCCGCGTGTGTTTGAGTGAGGGTCGTGGGCAAAAGTTCACGTCCGTTGGAGTTGTCAATGGACAGCTCCGAAACGCTTGTTGTGCACTACATTGTGTCTGAGCACACCATAGAGGGGACTTGGGATCTTCCAGGACCTTTGCGGACGCTCATAAATACTTGAAGGTGTGATCATACCGCCGTGGAGATGTATATCCTGGTGTATAGATTATGAGGTGTACCTTTGAATGAACCGAAGGCGCTTTGGGTCCGCCGGACTCCGGCGACATATGAACCCAATAATGGAGGATTTACCTCTGGACATGAATGCCACGCACGGCGATATTTGCTGGTTCTATCGCCTTCATATTCAACAGTAGCATAAACCTCATGGCCCACAACATGTGTGTACTTTCGACAACAAAAAGAAGCACCACGTAACAGAGCACTTCCTTACATTCCGCAAACTGGACGGCCGCAAAAGCTTCAAGGAATATATCTTGCCCCACGGCATCCGGCAACTACAGTATCAATCAAGACATAGATATCGCCATCACGTGCCACCCCACATCTCATCGCTAATCGCACGGGTTCGGGCCACCAACCACCAGAGCATACTGGAGCGTTAATATACCAGCGACATTTTCACCGTCAGTCATTCCGGCTGCGCTTGGCTCGATTCCCATAGCAGACCCCACTCCTCCTGGAGTATCCATAACCCGGCGACCGCATGTCCAGAAACACCGAAAAAGCCGCCGCGGGCTTAAACCGCTACTACGAAGCCAAAGTGGCCGCCACCGGGGCCATCACAGACCCCAGCAGCCGGCCCAAACGCGTTCAGACTGTCAAGACTGTCGCCGAGGCCGAGTCGTGGCGCCGGGCCGTGGTGGGCGAGATTCTGACCCGACTCCTGGCCATCAACGACCCGCTGCTTGACGAGGCCGAGATCCGCCTGATCAACGACGTATTGAACACGCTTCACCGTGAGAAACGCGCGTGGGAGCATCATCTCGTGTCACTTGGCGGCAACGACTACATCCGGAACGAAAAAAGCATCGGGCCCCGTCTCAACGGCAAAAGTTATTATGGCCGGGCCAAGCAGTTGCCCGAGGTGCGGCTGGCGCGCCGCGGCCCCAGTGAAGCCAGTGGCCCCAATGGTTCCAAAGCGCTCAGCGACGGCTTGGCTCAGGTTCGCCCGCCACTGCCGCTGCTTGCGTATTACGGCGTCTTTGACCACAAACAGTGGAGGATGGGCGATTCTGTTGATGCGTGCGCCGACACGGTGCTTGCCGAGATGAAAGCGGCCATGGGCGCCGGCCCTAAAAAGGGCCCTGAAAGTGGCCCTGCCGCGCGCTACACCAGCGAAGATGTGGAGCAGTGGATGGTGCAACGGCGCAAACGCGAGCTCATGAAACGGCTTTTGGAGAACTGATGGGCTACTGCGGCCGTGGCTTTTTCTCGCCTTTTGTGTTGCTGCAATTTATTTTCCTTTCCCCTTTTTGCGTGTTGCCGTTTCTTCCAAGGTCTCGGGCAGTTTTCCACCCAGCCGCGCTCCGCCTCCGTCCATCGCGGCCGGCGCTGTTGACATCTCGCCCCAATCCGGAAAGTGGCCCTCCATGCTCCAGACCACCTTCTCCATCTGCATCAAACTTCACCACATTTCCATTTCCATTTCCCTTTCCGTTTGCCATTCGATCAACCTGCTCATCCCCTCGTCGGCTAACCCACACTTCCGTGCTTTGGCCATTTGTCTGTCCCGTGAACATTTTGTTTCCATTGGCTCGCCTGCTCATCTACCCGCTGCTATAGCCTATTGGGCCCTTCAACACATCCGCTCGGCCCTTCAACACATCCGCTCGGCCTTTCATCACATTCGCTCGGCCCGTCCGTCTATCAACACATATATTTATCGATCATGGCGTCTCCGGTCCGAAACGTCGCCGCGAGATATCTACAATCTTTGGAGGACCAAACACCCTCGCCCTCTCGGCTGCCTTTGAAACAGGCAAACAACCGCAACACCGTGCCCCTGCCCGGCAGATACACGAAACCCTTATCGGCTACGGCTGCCGCTCTGCCGCTGCGAGACTCCCCGGATTTGGATGACATGGCCCGCCAAATGAACATTGCGCTACCGTCATCCGCCGGCCTCTACCGTTCTCGTTTTGAAACTCCGTCCGCCATAGTTTCGTCGTTCAAAACAACGCCCAACGGCTCCCGCATGGCCACGGACGGCGCCCGCAAAACTGACACTCCCCGCTCACCGCTCAAATCGTCGGCGTCTTCAGCCGGCTATCAATACTTGTGCCGCATCCAAGCCATCCACAATTGGCTTGAGTTTGTGCTCGGTGAGCCCATCGACCAGTCTCCTGCCGAGCTCATCACCTACATCCAGAATGGAATCCATCTCGCCAAGCTTGCAAACACCTTCTTGCCTTCCAAGAAACCGGTGTATCTCAATGACGCCAGACTCGAGTTCCGCCACACAGAAAACATCAACCGCTTCTTCAAGTTGCTTGCGTACCTCGACATCCCGGACTTGTTCCACTTCGAGCTCACCGACCTTTATGACGCCAAGGACGTGCCTAAGGTATGGTTTTGCCTCCACACCTTGAGTTACAAAATCAACACATTAAATCTGTCCTTCCCTGCCATGGAAAACTTGGTGGGCACGCTCGAGTTTTCTGTTGCTGATGTCAAGCTCGCCAATAGGGCTTTAGTCGGCCATCACTTGCCCAACTTCTCCAGTGCTGACAATGCAAACGTGGCCAGTCCCGGTACCAACAGCTACATGAACAAGACGCTCTCAGTGGCTTCTCCTTCCAAGTCTCCAGTCAAGTCCGTCTCGCCCAGAAACGAAGCGGGTGACAATCCTTTCTATGAACGCGATCAATCGGCCAAAATTTCAGGTGCACCTGTTCCCTTCGCTTTGAACGCTCTTAAAACTCCCGACTTATCGCTAGCAAAAACTTCTGCTCAGACTGCTCCCTTGCCGGATGCGGTTCCACTGTCTCCAACGGCGCCACGTTTGACCTATACAATCGACAAGACAAGCAAATACTATGATCCGGCTTTGAAGCAGAATCTCCAAAACATCGCCAAACTCCAAGCTCTCGCAAAGGGCTCTCTTTTCCGCTACGACATGTTTGTTAAGAGGATCATGTTGCGCTCCTACGATGCGGAATTCACTCACTTTTATAGCATCATCAGAGGTAATGCGGTTCGCTCGAGAACCGTCCATCGCCATCGCAAAGAGCTTTTGCTTCACGCTTCTGAAATAGTGTTGCTTCAGTCTCTGGCAAGAAAGAAATTGCTCAGGAGCTCTCTTACCTACAGCCGAATTCCCGAGCATGAAAGCTCTCTCGTTAGGCTCCAGGGTATTGCCCGGGCCTGCGTGGTGAGAAAGACTGTGAAGAGAACTTTGTTCGATCTCAATGCACAAACACAGAAAGTGACCGAACTTCAATCCATTCTTCGTGCAAGGCATGTCCACAAATGTGTTGGTGTTGTTTTGGAACACGGGCCAGCAATCGAGCCTCTGATTGTCCGGCTTCAGTCCGTCGCTAGAAGCGTTATCTCTAATAGAAGGAGAAAAGCGACCATCATATCCCCTCTCGAAGCCGGAGGAACCGTGGAGTTGCAATCGATCATCAGAGCCGGTCAGGCAAGAAACAGGGTCAGAAAGATTCTCAGGGTCATGATAAGCCAAAGAGACCAGCTTCTCGAGCTACAAGGCATAGCAAGGGGTGCGATATTACGAACAAGACTTTGCAACAACGTTTTGATCACACTTCTTGGCGAAGACTTGAAAATAGATCACCTTTACGCAAAGGTGAGAGGCGACTCCGTTCGCCGGGAATTTTCACGCAAGAAAAACGTGCTCAAGGAAGTTGAACATAGTCAAGTCGTGCCTCTTCAAACTGTTTTCCGGGGAATTCTTCTTAGATTCCAAAAGTCCGTTGATCTTGAAGATGTTTACGACGAAGTTGAGAGTATAATCACTCTCCAATCTAGGATAAGGGCAAAGAAGATAAAATCCTCTTTGGAATCGCTTCGTAATCACTACGAGTCAAATCTTGATTTGGTGATCAAAGCACAAGCCATTCTCAGGAGTAAGTACACTCAAACTGCTTACAAGGCGCTTATCAACATGAAAAATCCTCCTGTTAGCGTCATTCGCAAGTTTGCGTATCTCTTGTCCGATAGCGGTTCTGATTATGAAGAAGAAATGGAGTTCAATGAGCTCAAAGACCGGATTATGGAGAAATCGAAATCCAACGAGGACTTGGAATTCCAAATTGAGAATCTCGACATCAAGCTTGGTCTATTAGACAAGAATAAGATCACGATTGAGGACTTCATGACCCACCATCACAAGTTCAAGGCTTCGAAACCATCGAATGTCTTCAATGGAAGCTCAAAAGCTCTTGAAAAGTTAAGTAATTCTGCCAGAAAGCGGATCGAGAAGTATTCATCAATGTTTTACTTCTTGCAGACTAAATCTTCATACTGGAGAAGACTCTACAGTCAAATAAGCCCTTTTGAGAAGGGCGAGGTATCCCGAAGCTTATTGCAGTATATCTATCACCTATACCCATTGCTGCGTGTTTCTGTCAACTCACACACAAGAGAGGAATTTTTCTTTTTGAAGTTTGTGTGCTCTTTGATGGAGCTTGACATCGAGCAAAGTGCAAGAAACATTGCCGATATCACAAAGATGAAAGCGACTCACTGGATAGATCACCTTTCGACATTCAACAGCGAGTTCAATCAAAGAGCACATTTGAAGAAGATTTTCGGAAAGCAGGTCAGATCTGTGATTGATAACGATGAACTCACATTCGAATCGGATCCAGCCAAAATCTATGAGCGCATGAGGCAGCAAGAAATCAAAATTCACGGCTCTTCTAAAATGGCGAAGAGCATAAGTGCACAAGAAGCGATTAAGGATGAGACCATTTCCGCGATGTTCGTAAAGAACTTGATGTCTTTGAGAGACCACACCAGCGAGTTTGTGGACCTAATTCAAAAAAACATGCTGGAATTGCCAGTACACATCAGAATTGTGTCCAAACATGCTTACAAGTTATCGCAGCTCCATTTCCCCAGTCACAATGAACAGCTGCACTTGTCTGTGGCGGGTGTGATTTTGATCAAGCACTATGTCGCTCAGATTTTGCAATTGCCGCAAAATTATGGATTTTCGACGAAATCTCTGTTCTCCGGGGGCTACAGCCCTGTGGATGACAATCTTAAATACTTGAGCAGGGTTTTGTTGCAGGTATTCTCCATGAAAGCATTCAATGACAATTTTATGAAGCCCTTGAATGACTTTGTTCTCGGCCAAACTGACAATATCAAGTCTATCATTAAGGAATTGATAAGTGTTGAACAACTCGAAATCGAGTACGAGATGAACGAATACGATGATCTCGTTGTTCACGAGAGGCCACAGTTAACCATGAAGGTGAGTGAAATGATTGCGATCGAGAAGATCGTCACTCGGAATTTGGATACCATGGTTCCTACTTTGGACGATCAGCTATATGGTATAGTCAAGGACCTTCACGAAGCCGTCAATTCTGCGGACGATTATGTCACTCTCACAGAACTAGGAAATTTGACCCTCACGTTGGCGCCGACATCTAAAGAAGACTCGGTCGCCGACTCAAGAACCAGAACGTTGTTGGCCCAAGCCAAACGTTGTGTGTTATACATCATTAGAGTTCAAGACGGAAATGACTTGCTTGAGTTTTTTATTGAAGGTATCAAACCAGGCTACGAGGAAAAATTCAGGGACATCATTGATCAAGAAAAGCAGAGTACCTCGTCTTCGTCAACATCCAAGAAGGCAGTTACCGGATCAAATCCGTACAAAAAATCTTCTTTGGGCGATTTGAGTGCGATGAGTTACATCGACTTGAAAAAGATGGCATTGAAAGTTTTGATCCAACTTGAGACTTTGGGTCAAGTGTCTAGAAAGGACTCATACCAGCAACTCTTGAATCTTATAGTGGTGGATATCAAGACAAAGGACTCTCAGAGAGTAACCCGCAAGACTCAATTAAAGATTGCTCGTCAAACTGTGAAAAAGTTGGACGAGAAGGACTTGTTTTTGAGAAGACAACTCTCAGACTATAACAAGCATATCGACACCGTTCTCGGAGAGTTGCAACTCAAACCTAAGGACAAGAAGATCTTTAGTATCATTCCTGTTTTCAGCAAGCAATATTTCTACCATCGTCAATTGAAAAAGCACAACAGGTTGCCAAAGTTTGGCAGTTACAAGTATTCGGCAAAGAAACTCCTGGAGCAAGATGTCATTAGGGAAATAAGCGGTGCTTTGCTAGCCAAAAGTGCCAGTTCTTCGAAGACGGAGTTTATGTTCAGTTGTCACAAAGCTGGAGAGTTTGTCATCGAAGCAGCCTGTGGATCTGTGAACATTCCTGGTGCATGCGCCAACATCACATTGGATCAGCTTTTGGAGCGCCAATACGAAAACAAAGAAAAGTGGGAGATGTTTGAAAACATGGTCACATTTGATACAAACAATTTTGCTGCCTTGTTGTTCAGAAATTTCTACGATATAAGAAAGGACTGAGTCGTTTTGAAGCCGTTTCTTCATGGTTCATTTATAGTCTTTTAATCAATTGTTCAACAACTTATCGATCTTTTTCTCTAAGGCTTCGATCTTCTCTGTCTTCTCCAAGTTGGCGTCCACCAATGTCGCAATGTGCTTCTCCAAGGAAGTCACCAATCCGGCGAGCTTGTCGACCGTCGCTCTCAAAGTGGGCTGGCCGGCCAGAGTAGTTTCTTTTTTGGACGCGGTGGGTTCTGGACTTGATTGTTCCTTTTTCTGCTCGGGATCTTTTGTAGAAGGAGATTTATCAAGAACTTCCTCTTCAACCTTTTCGACTACCTTTGGATCAGTCTTGATTTCTGGCACGGGCGTTGGCTCGGACTCCTTGACTGATTCGACACTGGAAGGCTTCGAATCTGATTCTGGCTTTTTGGGCTCCTCGATAGGCTTGTTCGTCTCCTCGACAGGCTTCTTGACCTCCTCTACAGACTTCTTGACCTCTTCGGCAGGCTTCTTGACCTCTTCGGCAGGCTTCTTGACCTCCTCCCATTCGTCATCTTGGTCGAGGCCAGACTGGGTATGCGAGGATTCTTCATCGTCTGAATCATTCACAACCTTGTTGAGCATGTTTTCAACCGTTTTTGAACCTTTCAAAACATCGTCGACGTTCTTGTCGGGTTTTTCTTCTGCCACTGGAGTGATATCACGTGTTGGCTCCTTGGCAGGAGTTGCCTTTATTGGAGCTTTGGAAGGAGAAGGAGTAGGCTGAGGCTCGTTCTTGAGCTTGGAAATACTCACTGCGGGCGATGACTCTTTAATGTCAGGTGTGGTGCCCTCGTAAAGGGCCTCCATCTTGACCAACAAGGGACCGTTGACATCCTTACCGCCGAACCACTCAGCGGCGGAGAGCGCAGGCTTATCAGAGGGAGCATCGGGGTAAATGTCTTGCTGGAACAACTCTGACTTTCTGGGGACAATGAAGGAGATGGGCTCGATCAAGTGATCGTTGACGGTCTTGTAACATTTCAAAACCTCGTTTTCCTTCAAATTTACCGCGGTCTTTGGGGCGGCGGCGAAGCCACGCTGGGCGTCAGTGGAACCGTACTGGGAAAGCTCGTGCAAGTCGTCGTTGTGGTACTCGTAGTATCTGATGTTTCCATCACCCTTACCGGCCAAGTACAATATGGAAGTGGCGTCGTCAAAAACTGGTATCAACACACCCGAGGAGGAGTCAATGACCATGAAGCCACCAACAGGACCCTTCGAAATGTCGTTGACATCCCAGATACCCACTTGTCTGTCTGACAAGCGGGAGAAGCCAGTGGTGCAGATTCTGTCGGTGTTGCCCAACCACACCACGCGCGAGGACTTGGCGCCAGTGTGCGAGGGACCCTCGGAGATGATCTCGCCCTTTCTGAGGTCCCAGATACGCAAACGCTTGTCACGAGACGTGGTGGCCAAGAGCGAGCCGTTGTAGTTGAAAGCAAAGGACGTGACGAGATCCTTGTGCTGCAAGGAGATTTCGGGCTCGCCGGAGTCCAAGTTCCAGATTTTGACAGTGTAGTCCATGGACGACGAGGCCAAGACGTTTTCTGCGCATGGGAGGAAGCCGATGTGGCCAACCTTGCGCGTGTGGCCACGGAGCACCTTCACGGGTTCGATGATGTCTTTAATATTGTCGTGCTCGTCCTTGTATTCGCGGATGGAAAAGTTGTCGGGGATCTGCCAGATGCAGATGTTTCCATCGTCGGAGCAGCTCGCAATCTGTTGGTCGTCGAAAGGATTGAAGGCCGTGTCCAACACGGCAGCCTTGTGGCCACGGAACAAGGGCACGGTGTCGGGGATCTTGCCGGTTTCGGCCACGGGGATGACGGCAAAGGCGCCTCCGCCGGACGATTCCCAGTTGACGGCCAAATATTTGCTGTTGGCCTGGACAATGTTGGAGTCCCACGCGTTTTTGGTCACCTTGATGTTTTCGTAGCACAACTCCTTCTTGGCCGGCTGGCCGAAGACGTGCCTGTATTTGGATGCTCTCACAAACTTGCCGCTATGTGGTCAGCAGGGTGTTAGGTGGGTGGGAGAGAAGTGGTTGACGTACCTCATGGCTGGTGGAATAGTAGAATGATGGAGATAGACGGAGGACGGTGGAG
>JAKUBD010000211.1:0-15628 GCA_030563125.1 Metschnikowia laotica
TTGTTTTTTTTTTTTTTGTTTCAATCTGGTCCGGTTCCTCCTGGGCTCGATAAGGCGCGGCAAGAGGCTGGGGAAGAGACATCCAGCGAGTGCGCGTGCAGTGCCGGTGGGTTTTTTTCTGCGATGAGCATTTGGCACTGAAAATCACCAGTGCTACCTTACAAAACTTTCATCCAAACATGGCCAAGAAGTCAAAGGCCTCGGCCAGTCCAAAGACTCCCAGCAAAACTGGAAAGAATGTGTCTGCCCAAAACACCCCTGTGAAATCGCCAGCCCCAAAGGGCAAGAAGTCCAAAAAGGCCGCTGCTGAGCCTGCTCCTGCTGCTCCAGTTCGGGATCTCGAATACGTTCTGTCTGCACAGGCTACCAAAGCCATCGAAGAGCTCGAGAAGTACATAAAACGTCAATCTGAGGAGAAGAGCCAAGATGGCAAGCAAGACTTGTTGGCCGATGAGGACGCCTCAGAGGAGATCAAGGTGCAAGTGAAAATCGAGTTCAAAAAGTACTACGCTAAGAAGCCTGACTTCAAGACCAAGATGGTCAAGTTGACCAAGCCTGTTTTGCTGAACTTGGACGAACTCAAGACCTGCTTGCTTATCCGTGACCAATTCATCAAGACCCCAGAACAGTTAGCCGAAGTGGAGGGCGCTAATATTCCCACCTTGACCAAAATTGTGACGTTGTCTCAATTGAAGACCGTCTACCGGACATACGAGAAGCGTCGTGAGTTGCTCGGCGAGTACGACTTGTTTGTCGCTGACGATGCAATCTTGAGTTCTTTGCCTTCCACCATGGGAAAAATTTTCTTCATGCATCCTACCAAGTTCCCAGTGTGTGTCAAAGCAGCAAACACCAAGAACCCTAAGGAGTTGTCCTTGGTCACGCTCACCAACCAAGTGAACAAGGTCTTGAGCTCCGCGCCATTTTTGCCTCCTATGGGCACCTCCGTCGAATTGTGCGTCGGAACCACTGGCTCTCAATTCTCAAAGGAGGACTTACTCGCCAATATCGGCGACGTATTGAAAGCATTCCCCGAAGAGTTGGTTCTCTCCGTCGGCGTCAAGTTTGGAGACTCCCCAATCTTGCCTCTTTACTACACAGACAAGATCTACTCCGACGCAGACGTCCTTGAGAACGACTCCGAAGACCAGGAAATCGAAAACGCTCAAGACAACACCGAGGACGTTTTCACACAAGGTTTGTTGGAATTGGCCGACGAAGAGCATGTCACGAAGGTTCTCGGCAAGGCTTTGACGGATCAAAAGAAGAAATCCAAAAAGAAGGCCGAGGTTGGCAGAGTCTCCAAGCCTTGAATGTATACTATAATTTCATAAGATGCCGGGCTTATTTGTAGATGTGAAGCTAGAAGCTTTTGAATATATGAGCATACTGCGCGCGACAGGCAGATGGTCCGTGATCTCCAATGTCATGTGGGTCGTAACGGCCGAAAACGATTCTGAGCGTAAGTCAAGCATTTCTATGACATACGGTTCTATCCCACTAACAACCAGAAAAGGTTCGTGTGCTACGAGCAAATTCCCTACTTTCCGTGGGCCGAAGCAACGAGTATAAATCCAATCCATCATGCCTATACATCGGTGACTTGAAAGTGCCCAAGAAGTATATAACCATCCGAACAGGACCCAGGACTAGCTCAAGTACGGAAAAGACGCCTTTGTCTATTTGCTTTCAGTCCGTTTGCACATCTGATATCCATGGTGAGATCTTCAAGCTTCCCAATCGTGAAGCGGAACCAATGGAACGCAGCTTTGATGAAGGAAGCTTGACCATCAAAGTCAACGCGAACAAGTCTGACCGCATCAAAATTCATATTGAATGGAGGCCTGTCTGTGTTATGGCATTTTCCAAAAGAATTTCGTTCGAAAACGAGGTCCGTGATAGTCCACTACCGAAGCTCCTTAGCGACCTCAGCTGTTCTGGAGTCGACATCCACATCACATCCGACCCTCTTCTAGCGACTCATTATGTTGCATTGTCATCCCAGCCGGACTACAATTTAAAGGTTGCTGTCTCGAGAGCAATCCCTGTCGTCTCCGACTCTTGGATATACTTTGTGGGAGATAACTTGAACAAAGTCGACCATTGGCTCTCTTCTGTTGCACCGCAGCTTCTTTTCGCTTCTTCTCCAAAGGAACTAGCTATTCCAAATACGAGACGAAGTGACCTCCTTCGCGGGACAACTGCTTGCATCCTTACCAACGACACTGAGTCTAAGGAAACCGAACGATTGAAGACATGGCTTCTGTGCTTGAATCCTGCTGATGTAATTGTTGCATCACATTCTTCCAAAGAATGACACCTACTACGTCGATATCACCACTGAGATCACCCCAGACATCAGCGGCACCTACCAATTCTCCTTGACTGTGGCCGGTACTGCTGAGTTGTTTATTGACGACAAGTGTGTTGTCAGCAACGTAAAGGACCAAGTGGGAGGAAACGCATTTTTTGGTGCTGGTACTATTGAGGTGATCAACACTATTGAGTTGGAGGCTGGAAAGACCTACAAGGTTCTTGTTCAGTTTGGCTCTGGTAAGACCACCACTATCAAGTCTGATAACATCATTTCCTTCGGTGGTGCCGTCTCCATCGGCTTCAACCGTAAGTTGGACGGCAAGAAGGAGATTGAAAACGCCGTTGAGATTGCAAAGAAGGCAGACAAGGTTGTCTTAAATATTGGTTTGAACCTTCAATGGGAGTCTGAGGGTTTTGACAGACCAAACATGGAGTTGCCACTTTTGATGAACGACTTGATCAAGGCCGTGTTAGCGGCCAACCCTAACACGGTTGTGGTGAACCAGTCTGGAACCCCAGTTGAGATGCCATGGTTGAAGGATGCTAACGCATTGGTCCATGCCTGGTACGGTGGATCCGAATCCGGAAATGCCATCGCTGACGTCTTGTTCGGTGAGACTAACTTCACCGGTAAGTTGTCCTTGTCGTGGCCATTCAAGAACAGCGACAACCCAGCCTACTTGAACTTCAAGACCGTCAGAGGCAGAGTCTTGTACGGTGAAGATATCTACATGGGCTACAGATTCTACGACAAGATGCAAAGAAAGGTTGCCTTCCCATTCGGATATGGTAAGTCCTACACCACGTTCGAGCTTTCTGACTTGAAGGTGTCTGTTGACGAGGAGAAGGACTCGCTTAAGGTTACCGTTGGCGTGAAGAACACCGGTAAGATGGACGGTGCCGAGACTGTGCAAGTTTACATTGCCCTGCAAACCTCAAAGGTGGACCGTCCTGTCAAGGAATTGAAGGGATTCGAAAAGGTATTTGTCAAGGCAGGCGGAAACGGTACTGCCAGTTTCGAGCTTTCCTTGAAGGACTCTGCTTCTTACTTCGATGAGTACCTCAACTCCTGGAACTTGGAACAGGGCGACTACGAGGTGCAAGTTGGTAACAGCTCTGATGACATTCTGTTGTATGGTACATTCACTGTCAAGAAGGACAAGCTCTGGACTGGTCTCTAGATGGCTTTTCCCAATGAGCCCACTGAACTGTCGGCGTTTCCGTCAAATTCATAAAAAAAGAAAATGCGATCGATTCGAAAAGAAGTCCGTTACTGTAGCAGAGAAATTATGGCGCTCGGCCCAATAAGGCGAGGATACGCAGTTATTAAGTTGCTAACCGGTAAAATTATCAAAGCACCAATAGGCAGTCTTTAGAGGTGGAACCCGTCCATTTTCAACACCAACTGGCAAGTTTTAGGTTGGAACCTATCGATTTTGCAAGCACCAACGGCTCAGGGTAAAGAGCACTACCCAAGAAGATTGGCACCGGGGCCCAAGTGAGCTTGGAGACTATCCGTCCGAGATGTCTACGTGTGCAGCTTCAGAAATGCGTAATATTTTTCTTATATTGTAAACCAGCCAAAACAAGCCCCGGAGATAAAGTTTTCAGGCAACAAGGAGTAAAGAAGTAAACGAGTGGAGTTTCCGTTCTCAGGGCTCGCCTGCCTTTCGCGAGTTACAGGCAACGATTTTGAATTTGTCCACTGTGAGGTCCCTGTCGTTCACATCATTGTTGGACACATCGGTCATTTTGATCATAACGTTCTTGATGATGAAGGTCCACACATCGTCACAAAACCGGTACGTGTGGAGATCCCCCTTGAATGAAATCTTCGACTTGCACATGCCCTTTTCCGCCTTCAACGTCTCGGAAATAATGCGGTCGAAGTTGCTTAAGATCTTCATGGCCAACTGCGGCTGGATCTTCTCATCGCTGATGAGCGTGTCGAGCGCATCTGCCAACGCATTGCCGATAGCACTTCTGCGATAAAGCTCGTAGTAGGCTGGTGTGCTCATTTCCGTTCCTCTCAAGCGCTGTTCGCCTCTTGAACCCCACTGGCGCTTAGTTGGCTGGTTGATGCTCATGTTTGCCGGGTGCACGGGTGCGTACCCTCTCTACCGCCCGCCGCTGCCGCCGCTGCCGCCATTGTCGTGGCTGCTGCTCTTCTCCATCGCCATGTCTTCTGCCAATTCCAATTTGACGGTACGGGAACGGCTCCGGCTTGCTGTCCACAATTATGCGACGATTGACGATGTTCCCGCCCGCCCGGATTCTGCAGTTTTTCAAAAGCGCATGCACGAGCTCATAGCAGAATTTGCCGTGTTACAATCGCTTGTCGAGCGACTTTCCATTTTTAGCAGCAACGAAAGGCTCTCGGAGGTCAACACGTCTTACATTCCGTTTGCCAGTGTGTCTTTCTACCAGAGCATGTTGTTCCAGCGGTCCCTAGGGCGCCCCAGGGACGGCGCGTTCGACCAAAACGACAGTTTACACTACAAAACTGAAAACTTGCAGATTTCCAAACTTAAGATCGTGAGTTTTCTTGGGCAGATGGATGCATTTGGCGGAGTCCTCAGCAGCGAAGAGCAGAGTCTACTCAATTCATTCAAATCATCCTACAATCCTACCAATGATGAGATTCTAGCTGTGACTACAAACCCTGCAGCGAAAAGAGCACAAAAGATTCAGAATTACCGGGCGGAAAAAGAACTTCGGAACAAACTAGCCATCCTAGACGACTATTACAAAAATGCAAAGTACGATGGCGCCGAAGAAGATAATGTCCTTGAATCTTTTGACGAGGACATCGTTCGCGCCATGTACATCGATCAATTGAAATTGCACACCATGCAAGCGTTTAGCCATCTCGAGCAGCTTGCGATGGAGTTGAAGGTGTTGGAAAATAGACCTGCCTTCGAGGCCCAGCGGAAACTCACTGATTCTCGAGAGAGGCCCACACTGTCGAATGTGGATGATACAGGCTTCACAACAAGACTAGAGAGAGACCCACGCAAAAACGCGCTGTTTTCAGAACTCTTAAACAAACAGGGCAAAATTCTACAGCCGTTCGTTATCACAAGCAATAAGCAAGACCTCAAAAGAAAGGTTTTCGGAACGGGCCAAGTGCTACCATCAATGTCCGTTGAAGAATACCTTGATTATGAATTAGCTAATGGAAAAATGCTCAAGGATGATGCCGAGGACCAGGACCACGACTCAGATCAAACCGACGACAGCGACGAGGAGCTTCGCCAAAGAGAGTGGGACGACTGGAAAGACGACAATCCAAAGGGAAGCGGCAATATGAAGGCCAATATGGGATAAGTATAGAGTTATCACTCATAGTCACTCTCAAGAATTTTGAGCCACTGGTAGTACTCCAATGTGAGCTCATCAATCTTGACGATTCTGAGCTTATGACTGTAATCTTGCTTGCGTATCCACATCTCGTCATCGCTTTTGAAAGTTTTCAAAAGATTCAAGATGACTTTGTAGAGCTCAAGAATCTTGAGCTTGAACTTTTTGTAATCCTCCGAATCTTCCGAGTCGTTGCTCAAACTGTCCATTTCTGTCTTGAACCGAGTGATGAAGATGTAAAGAGCCTCGGCGGCTCCTCTTCTGTCGCTCAACTCGGGATTTGCTGAGGATATTGTCGATGAACAGAGTCTCCATGAATACAAAAACTCGTAACATCTGATTGCGTTTGACAAAATCAAATCCTCATTGGCGATCTTGAGAAGTATCGAATCCACGAGTAGATAATTTTTGCTGAAGACATCTGTATAGGCTTTGCCAAAAATCAATTCAAACTCATGGTTAGCAATTAGAGCTCTGACGAGTTTTGTCAAGAGAACTGCGTTTTCTTTATTGGCCAGTGACATGTCCAATTTTGCAAAGGCTTTGCATGCTTGTTCGAAATCTTTGACTTCCATAGCATCGTGGAATAAATTGCGGAGGTACAAAGTCAACAAGGCTGAGGTATTAGAACTAGTTTGCCCCGTTTCCAAAGTCTCAATCGCCATGTTCTCGAAAACGAGGGATTTTTGCATATACGCAAGACCTTGGTCAGCACTGGAACCCGTAACAGAGACACCATTGTGAGAAGTACCATAGTTCTTGAAGAGTTGAGCTAGGTGATGATAGTAGTTCGACTTCGTAAGAGTTTCGTCCAGTGATCCCGAAAAAATGGAACTTATGAAGTCGTGGATGAAAGATGAAGTTGTCAAAGAATTGAGCAAATTTTCTTTCACGTCTTTATTGTTCACCCCAGAGAATGTGTTGTAATCAAGGAATATTTCATAGCAGTCCGAGAGCTTTCCGTTTAAGAGATAGACGACACCGGTCAAAAAAGTTGTGATGGGCTGTGTACTGTCCAACCTAGGAAGAAAGTTTTGCATGACAACATGTCCTTCGTTCCGACAGATCAACTGAAGAACTATATCTAGCACACAATTGCCATAGTCCTCACCAAGAACGTTGGTGGTGTAGTGGTCAAAAGCCTTGTTGTACTTCTTTGATTGAATGAGGTTGAGAAGATCAGCATCTTTTCTCACCAACGAAGTCCAGAACAAGGAATTTTCTTTTTTCATAACAGACAGAATTTCGATAGCGCTGCTATTGCTGGTTGACTCGAAACAGATGTTGAACAACTGAGACATCAACGAGTAAATCTTGAACTTGGCAATGACTGCGTTCATCAATGACAAAACTTGGTCGTCGACTTCACACAATAAAAACAAGATAAACAAGTTCACCAAGATACATTCGTGACTTTTTCTGATGGATTCAAAGAGCTCGACAACAAGGAGTCTTGATAATAATCCCGTTCCTTCCCCAACAGACACGCTAACATCCATCTCCAGTGCTCCGCTAAAAGGGTCATGAGAGTCGATAAGATCTTTCACCTTCTCCAACACATTTGGTATGTTTCCGAGACTTGTCAATAAGGAGTTGATCTCGTCATCAGAGATCTTATTAGTGAAGTACTGGGAGGCCAAGTTACTTGCCCTATTAGCATTAATTTTGCTTTCCTTTCCGATTTCTTGAGAAATTTTCTTAATAGTCTTATGGGAAAACTTGGCAGCAACAGTTGCGACCAAGCTTGCGAGCTGATCAGGCAGATCCTTGGAGGTAAATATCTGTAAGCGGTGGGTGGGCTCATAGATGCCGATACCATTCACTTGTGACGTTATCACAGAGCGCATGAAAGCCATAACAGACAAAGCTTCATGAGAGGTTCTCTTGAACTGCAAGCAGATAAGAGCGAATTTATACCAAAAAGAGCTTTTGGTCACACCAGCTTCTGAACTAGCAGATGTGATGGCTTGGGACACTTTCTCCCGTAAAGTGGAGGCGGGAATTATTTCTTTTGCAAAGTCGGTATTGGCTTGAAAAACTTGCAACGCAGCGAGAACAATTTTCTCATCGAAGAGTCCACTTTCAAAAACAGAGGAAGAGTAGTACTCAACATCTCTGTTTGCGCTGATATCGCCAAATAAGGTTGAGTTGCCGTTGATGGAGGGTTCAACGGACGTCAATGCTTTTGTATGCTTGCTTTGGTGATACACGGAGATGGTGTTGAAAGAATTGGACTTCCACAAGACATAGTACTTGATGTCAGAACCATCTGCAGTAATATCAAAATCTTGAACTTTGAAAAGTTTGGGGTCCCAACTGGACGACATGTCGTCCATGAATGCCTCATCCAAACGAAGCGAAAATTGGTTTGAAAGTGTCGACTCCCCAATCAACCAGTTGGTAAATTCGTAACCGGTATCATGCTCACTATCGGGATTGATTTTGTGTGGGAGTAAGACCGACAAAATAGATTCCTCTCCATCGGCAAACTTTTGAAAGTACTTGTTGGGAACCGTTGTGAGGAACTCGGTAGACGTGGCACAGAACTGGCTATCCTCGCGCAATTGCTTGTGTGATGTCAAGCTCCATGTCTTAATGACTTTGTTGACCCCAAGAGTCACGAAAGCAGAGTTGCTTATGCTGATAATATCCACCAGCGCGCTGGGTGAGACACCATTGATGATGACTTCAGAAGACCTCGAAGAGAACAAGCTTCCCACGAAATTCAAGGACATCAAGGGCACGCTATCGCTGAAATTGTAAATGTCAAAGGACGATAAGGGACGAGTTCTCTGGAAATGCAAAAGTCCACCATCCGTCATGGATACGATTATATCATTTGGAGTCAAGGAGCGGATGTGGAATGGAGGAGAACGCAACTCAAACGAATAAGGAACGGAGATGTTGACCCAGTCGTGGATGCTATCCAAACTCAATTTTGACAGTGCGTTGCCGACTATGAAGTTTGCTAGCTCGATCTTTAACGTAATCAAAAGATAGTTTTCATCAATAAGATCGATAAGAATGTAAGGTTCTTCGTCGGCATTCAGCGAAATAAATTGGTGCGTGAAGGTGCCCTTGGAGATGATGCTGTGAGGAAGGGAAATCACGATCAGTTGGAATTGAACACCGAGGGACGTTGGCTCGTCACACACGAGGGGACTAAGTCTGATAGTCCGCATGTCATTTGTATGTCCGATCAGGACCATCGGGAAGAAATGGCCCTTTTGGGCAGAAACGTCGATGATTTCGCCGTAACCCAAACAACTATTGCGAAAGCTCTCACCGGCATCTTCGCTCTGCACAGCCGGCGGGTACTTGAGCGGTAGTTTCACATTTTTTACCGGGAAGTGGCTCTCATAGCCAATGATATCGGACACACTGTAAGCGCCCATTATGATGGTGGTTAGTTGTGAAGCACCGTCAATGATGTTTTTTCTGGCAATGCGGTGGTGTACGGATGCACGGTATACACACTGGCTGGCTGCCTTGCGTGGTGGATCCCCGGGCGAATCTGTAACGTGGTGGCGTGGTGACTTGATCTTCGGAGACGCCGGTGCCAAAGACGAGGCCAGACCGCCCACAGCATGCTCCAATCCCACGGCAACGCTGGGAAGGAGACACTGGATGTGTGCTCTGTGTGCAGTACCCATATGATGAGAAGCGACGCTTCACGCATGGAAAGCACGAACCAAACTAGACTGTGGCCATGTCGTCGGTGATCTTCTACAAGTTTTTTCATCAGAAGGAACAGTCTACCATTCACTTTGACGGAACGGGTATCAACGTATTTGATCTCAAGCATGAAATCATCACGCATAATCAGCTCGGCCAGGGCCAGGACTTTATGCTTCGGCTCTATCATCTGGAGCAGCAGGACCAAGAATACGAAAACGATCAAGACGTGATTCCCAGATCCACGTTTGTCCTTGCTAAGAGATCGCCTGTGTCTGTGTTCAACGGGCGCTCACAATCCGCAGCTCGATACGTTTCAGGACGACCACGCATCACCAAATTCAAGCAACAGCCATTGGCGGCCAAAGCGCCAGCAGCCCGGCCAGAAGCAGTGATTGACGAGAATATGAGTGAGGAGGACCGAATCAAACTTATGTTCGAAAACCAATCCAATGCATGGGCTCAGACTCAGGACGAGCTCTCGACACACAAGATAGTTCACTACAAGCTGGGCGCCGAGGATCTTCCGCCTCCCGGATATGTGTGCTACCGATGCGGAGGCAAAGACCACTGGATCAAGAATTGCCCTACAAACTCGGACCCTAATTTCGAGGGCAAGAAGATCAAGAAGACCACTGGTATTCCAAAGAGTTACATGAAAACCATCTCGAAAGAGACGGTGGAATATCGTTTGCAAAATCCCGAGAGCAACGTTAGTGGAATTCACACAAACGAGAATGGCGATCTAGTGGACGCCGACGGCAACACCTACATGATCACAGAAGACGGTGACTACGTCATGACTTTTGCTGACTCCAAGACTTGGGCGCTGTACCAGGAAAAGCAGCAGAGCACTGCTCTCCGGGCGCAGCGGCAATTTGACCAAGACGTGTGCAAGCATGCAGTTGCGGACGGAAAGACACAGTTCTTGAATCCTCTCTCGGCGGATTCACAGATCCTCAAGGCTCCTATTCGAATGACGCCGTGTTGTCAGAGCGTCGAGTCGCTCAAGAACTCGAGAAACTTCAACTACAACCTCGCAGAACTTGAGCAAACACTTATAGAGAATGACTTCCATTGCCCCAACTGCGGAAAAGAAGATGTCTACTTGGACTCGCTTGTCCCCAATGACGCCCTTGAAAAGGAGTTGCAGGAGTACGTGGCTCTGCTTGGATTGGAAGATCCCTCCAGCGCTAAAAGGTCGGCCTCCGAAGGAGCAGACGAAAACGAAGATGCCAAAAGACTACGTACAATGGGTTCCATGATGCCTCCACCGGGAATGCCGTTCCCCATGATGCCTATGATGGGCATGCCGCCGCCGATGTTCATTCCAACAGGTCCGAAGGGGGAAAAGAAATAGGGTGTTCGATTTTGGGGCCGTCGCCATCTTTTTTTTTTTTTCCTACTCCCTAATTGCAAGTCATGCCCTATTCGGTGCCTCGCTCCGTCGCAGGCCAACATACGCTTTTCGTGAACCCTGTGGAGGGCGTTACCCGCACCTGGCAGCGCGCTTATATAGAATGCAAGTGGGCGGAAAATTTTTCTCAGTACAATAAAACGTCAACACTTAATGGACTAAATTGTATGTGAAGTGCCTCGAAAGGGTTTCTCTTTGGGATGATCCAATAATCAAATCAAACTAGAGTTTGTGACTTTAAAGAATGATCACAACGTTATTAAGCTTAGCTTACTGAAACGAGAAACGCCCTTACGAATAGGACCAAGAACTAACTCCTAAGGTAGCCACAGGCAAACTAGTATGTTCTACGAACCGATAAATATATTCGCTATTATGATGATACAACAAAAACAAAGCTGGAATTACCAACTGAAAATACAGGATTGATAAGTTTTTGCATAACTTCTGACTCAAGCGACAAAAGGTACAATTACACATGGATACTAACCATTAGGTATGTTTTTTTGTGAAGAAACATTCAATGAGGAATTATTGCACTGGGCACTGAATATTTTGTGAGTGACAATGCATTTAGTTGGGCCTCAGAAACCCACGTTAGCTGATTGAATCCATAACGATGAAATGATTTTGAAGAACATTATGCTAACCATAAGGAGCCAAAGGGTATGTTTTTCTATTACGCTCAAGTATCCTGATGATCTTTTAGATGACGAGTCTGAATCGGGTTTCCCGTTGAAGACACCCTTTTTTTTTTAACCATTCATGCAATTCTGATTCTTGGGCTTGCGTTGTCTGCATCTGTACTAACAATCGATCAGACTCATTTTCTACTTTCTACAATGAGAAAGACCGTTATTCGTCATGGGGCAATGGCGGGCCATTTGCTCTGGCCCTTGCTACTGTTTTCTGTGCCTTGTTAGAAGATGAACTCGAAATAAAGACAAGCATATGTCTGAAGATTCTTAAGAAGATAAATATTTCCAGTCTGATAGCTACTAGCATAGAAAATGGGAGCTGGGGCTGCACCGAATGGTGTCCACCACAAAGATAAAGGTATGTTTTTCACGTTCACACGAGACGTGGTGGCTGGCGAGAGTAGTAAATGATGACTTACCACATTATCACTACGGTCTACTGCTAATGGCGACTTGTAATCGCCATTGTTTGATGACACACTCGGCCTTGACCGGCCGTGGTTCCTGAATGATACTCTTGTCGAGCCGACAGATTGACGCTGTCCGCCAATACTAACAATTAGGGTATGTTTGCTGCGCTCAAAGCTCTATGATGTTCCTTAGCTTGATTGATTTCCCGTGAAACTCCTAAAACTAAAACGATTTGCATGTCAGTCTGAGCAGCTTTTTTCCTGGGACGATGTACTAACCACCAAGTTTATAGTCAATGCCGAACGTTTCCACCTTCGCAGTACAGTGGATGGTGATGATGCCAATGCAAAACCGTAGAATATGCAGCGCCGCTGCTTCGACCGATAATGTCCAACGCAACGGCGAGGCCCCGAGCCCCGGCCTACGGATGCAGCCGGAGTGGGATTCAGTATCGGCCAGCTCCAATGAGGGCCAACAAGCGTGAACGCTGGCCGGCCATCCATCGCCGCGACCGCTCGCGCACCCCGCCACACACTGTGTGCAGGACAAGATGGTAATACAAGCCGCCTACCCTCACCAGGAGTACTCTCCACTGTCTGAACATGCCATCATCCGGGCGTCCCTCGGGTCTGCTGAACTTGCCGCAGAACCCTCCCTGCTACCAGGACATCAACACCGCCGAGCTTCCCCCCGGACTCACGCCAGTTTCTTCCGCAAACGCAGACCGTGGCCGCGACCGACCCAGCCGTGCCCCGTTGCTTCACCTGCTCTCATCTCCGGGCCATCCAGGCCAGCAAGGCTCCAAAGCGGCAGTGTCGGGCAGCGGCACTGACACCGCCACCCGAAACCCGCCACCGTCGGCGAAACCGAAAAACCAGCCCTACCGCCCGCTGCATGATCTCCAGGCCCAGATCGACCGTCTTGGCAGTCCAAGCGAGTCTTTGTCGGCACAAATCACCGATACGCGGACCGAGTACTTCGACGTGCTTCCGTCGTTTCAAATGTTTCAGTCCATTTTGAAGCGCAATGACTTCGAGTTCGATGAGGACACTCTCGGCAATCCTCCGGTGTATGGCGACGTTGCCAGCTCCACGGCTTCTCCGTCGGCCGCGAGCGCCCAGCCGGCAACAGACGATGTGTTGCTGTCGACGGCATCGAATCTTCGTCTGTTGGGTCTTGCTAACGAAGACAGCGACGACCTGTCCAGCATGGATGGCCAGTACCTCTTCTCCGATAACGAATCCGAGGACGGGTTGCAGCACCGGTCACGGCTGCGAGAGCCACATCTTCGCCGCAACGTCGGTGGAGGTGGCAATGGAGCTCGGGGCGATGGGCCTATGGGTGTCATCACACACGAGAGCTACGGCCATTCTGTGCTCGACAACATCGACATGCTTCCGCACGCAAAGACGTCTCCGTTGTCCATCGACATATACGTCACCAGGGATGTGCCGCGGCCGAACGTCGTCAACGAACTCGAGCTCAAACTCAAGGAATACTCGTGTGGTGACGTCGTTCATGGCTACGCAATCATCACTAACAACCTGGATCACGAAGTGGATTTTGGTTTATTCACTGTCAGCTTGGAGTGCACCGTCAAGGCCTGCTACCGCAAGTCCGATAAACACCCGCTTGTCATTTTGCAGAAAAAACCGTTGAAGATGTACGACTTGAACGCCAGCTACAGCGAGGTACTCGTGCCCAGCTCGGCGGGAATCGAGTATGAGTCGTTCTCTCGTGACGAATCCGATGGCTGCATTTTATGCTTGCCAGATAATCGCATCCTTAAACCAAAGGAAAAGTACAAGAAGTTTATTCTCTTCAAATTTCCTGATATGTTGCTTGACAACTCCTGTCCTCATAATGTCATGCGCCATACCATGCCTCCGCCTTCGTTCGGCGTTGATGATACTGCTTTCCAGAAACGTGTCAGCACTATTGAAATCAATAAGGCTTTGGGCTATGGAGTATTGAATGTTCGCGGCTCCCCCATCAAAGTCAAAGATTTATGTTTCGAGGACGTAAGTGTGTCCTATTCCATCGAGGCCAAATTCATTGACAAAATGAACGCAAAGGACCAAAGTATCCCTGTCTCGGCGAATGACATTAACGATCCTGACAATGAGAAAACGTATGTGGTGTCCAAGTCGGCCCTGTTTTTCCTCCGTTTTGTTCCAGACATCAACACCCAAGTGTCGACTTTTAGCAAAGCATACAATCTCTTCCGCCATGATACGTTCGATTCGATAGGTATCGATGGAATGCTTTACTCGTCCCTTGCCAAAAGGCAGACCTGGCAATTCATCAGCCGGATGAACCTGATCATTGACCAGGAGATTGAAGTTGCACTCGACAAAAGGGAGTTCAGCAACGAAGATTTGAAACGAAAGAATCTTAGAGACTCGGTCAATGTGTCTAATTTTGTTACAAATGTCACTTCGGCGGAGCCTGAAAGGGATTCCAATTTCCTTCCAGAGTCTTATATCAAAGATTTGGAGCAGCGGAAGTCATTGTTTACTCACACGAGCACAACTATTCACGAAAAGAAGAAAAAGTTTTCATTCCTGCCCACGCAGGAGGTTGGTGAAATGGTTCTTGCCGTCACTGTTCCAGACAAGCTTCTCCCGTATGGCTCACCAAAGTTATTACAGAAGTATAACGACGGAAAGCGCACTTCCATTTCATTGACTCCTACCACATCTAATGACGGTGCCCCACAGTTGTATACCGTGCCCAGTCACATTCAAGATTTGTACAACAGAGAAAACAACTCAATTATTAGGAACATCGACATTGAGTTGTTTTTCAAGTCTCTGAGTGAATCTTCCAAGCCACCAAAAATTTCTCTGGTAGAATTTGGGGTGGCGGCCTGGTCATACCGTACAGATTACCCGATTCCTGTCTCTCTCGAACATGATTTCTTTTACACCAATTCGTCTTTTTCTGGAGCCATAGTTCAAGACGACGATGTCAGTAACACCAAAGAGAACATGTTCAAATTGAAGGAAACTGTTAACAATTACATCGGATTTCTCAAGGAATCCAAGACCTACATTTCCCAGAACACATATTCGTACTTGAAGGGATTGAGTAATTTGGGAGTCAAGAAGGATAGTGTCAAAGGGTATTTCCAAACTTTGAATTCAAGCAACTACGATCTCAACGAAGGAGAATGGCGGGGAGAGAAACTCTCTAGGAACACCATTTTGTGGTCCAAAACCATGAGTCTCCCCTTGAACATCATCAATAAGAATAACAGCACATTACCTCCCAGCTTCCAACACTGCCTTGTCGGACGCGTTTACGCTTTGCATGTTCTGGTCAAGATTAAGGGAGGTGATGATACACAGAATACGCTCAAGTTAGACGTGCCTATTCTTGTTGGATAGATTCGACCATATAGATTCCTGAATCTATACAACACAAATTAAGAAAACTCCGGGACACCAGGGGCATATCTGTAGCCTTTGACCTTGTTGGCGTCAGTGATGGCCTTGATTTCATCGATGTCTTCTCTGGTCAACTTGATGACTTCGCCCAAGTTTTTGTCGACCTTGTCAGTGGTGCTTCCACTAGGGATAGGCACAATTTTGGCCACTTTAGAGATGCCGTTGTAGTTCTCCAAGTTGCTGATGGACAAAATCCAAGACAAAGCTAAGCTCTCCAAGCTAGTGTTCTTCTTTTGAGCAAACTTCTGCAACTTGGCAACGGCTTCCAGGTTGTGAGGGAAGTGTTCTTTGGAGAATTTGTC
>JAKUBD010000212.1:0-14588 GCA_030563125.1 Metschnikowia laotica
GCGAATGTCCACCAAACTAAGGAACGCTGCAGTTGCGCTGCATTGCTGCAGCGCAACTGCAGCGCGCGCATCCCATGGAGGAACAAAACATGCATCGTGGGAAGTTCCCGCGAAGGGAGCAGCCCAGACGAAGCCACAATACGAATTTCCTGGTGCATCCATTATGACGCCACAGGCATGAGCAGGTGGACGGCGAACCATCTAGCCTGGTTCCAGCGTTCTTGCGGCCAGTCTGATCATTTGTCAATCTAAGTGACATTTTTCGAGTGATATCGCGTGACGAGAGACACAGTTCTGGCGTGGGTTTGAGTCTGGGCCCTGCAGCACTGCCCAGCCCAGAGTGCCGGGCACGGCGTCTCACGGCAACCAGCGGTTGCTGCCAGGTGCCTGAAACATCGTCTCACGACGCCTGCGGATACGCAGCCATGCGCAAAGGACTATAAACATGGAGCGCGGGGAGCACAAACGGCGCACTACGGCCGGTTCGTGCATTGAGATGAAATCAAAGATGCAGCCAACAGTTGGCTCAACTTCAGCGCTGCCGCTGCTGCCGCTGCTGCCGCTGCTGTCGCTGCCACTGCCACTGCCACTGCGGCAGTCACTTGTGTTTCTGATCCTACTGCATTGTCACCGCCGCTCAACAGCCACCTCATCTTCAGGATTAACGGCCATCGCCGCTTTTCGCAACTCAACTCCTGGTGCGCGCTCAAATACAGGCTATGTTTGGCGTCGTCCCTTTCGGGCCTATATTTGGGTGCGGCAGCCCTGACCGCGCGCTTGCTGATCAGCATCAAAAGCAAGAAAGTTTTCTCCAGCGTGCCAGCGATTTCTAAACACTCTCTGTCTGCTGGCCGGCCCCCTTGTTTGATCTGCGCCTATCGTCGAACCATTTTCCCCTTCGTTTTCCCCGTTCCCATTTCCATTTTCCCTCCCCACCGTCGCTATTTCAGCTTCACTGCCACCGCAACTCAGATCTTTCCCGCGGCCCCATTTCATCCATCCCACCCCATCCCATCCCAACCATCCCATCACGATCTTGCTCCTGCGTGTGTGTGCTCCCATGCCCAGCTCCGGTCTATTTTAGCAGTGTTTCTTCGTTTCAACCCCTACGCTGGCTAATCCCCAATCCATCGCCTGCATCTCCACCGCTCTCTGCATCTTCCAGCGCCGGCCACGATTGCAAATACCGCTGAAACTAAGCGTACACCCCCGCCTGAGCTCATCTTCACAAAACCTCCACAACCACAATGATGGATCGGCATGCTCTGTCTGCTCGATCCGCCGCCTCTGCCGCTGCTGCCGCCGCCGCCGCTACGTCCGCCGACGCGCCACTGGGCCTCCGGACACAAAACGACCCCACAACGCCGTCAAGACCAAGGCGCCGGCGCAGCCACAGCCGCTCCAAGAACCCGCTAGACACCCTTTCGGCGTTCGTCAGCTCGTTTGAGCTCAAGTCGGTCGGCTCCAAGCTCTCGCACTCGGCCTCGTCGCTCACGCGGTCGGTCTCCCACCGGTTCGGCGACTTTCCTCTATTTCCTGGCGACAGAGCCTCCGAAGACATCAGTGACGTCGACACCGACATCGACGAGACCCGAGACGTCACGAGAACCGCAATGGACATCCATGGCAACATCGACGAAGAAGACACCGACATCGACATCGACATCGACGCTGACTCGACGCTTCTCGAAGACGATTGGTTGACGTCTCCGTCGCAAAAACAGAAACCGGCCATGATCCGCGCAGTCTCGGTGCCCGTGGCCGCCCCCGACCGGCCCCACACAGCAGTCGCCTGCAACAACCACTTGCCCAATTCGGGCATCCACACGTATGCCGTGCCACACGACAGCATTCCACGCATCAGTATCGACGAGGTGTGCCGGATCTTGGACGGCTACCGCGGTCTGTTTGATGAGGTGACGGTGGTTGATTGCCGGTTTCCATACGAGTACGACGGCGGCCACATTGTCAATGCAGTCAACGTACCGCTGCAGGCCGACATGGAGCGATTATTCGACCCTGCCAGCATCGTTGCTGCCAACGACTCCGCCAAACGGCTCTTCATCTTCCACTGCGAATACTCGTTGTTCCGAGGTCCTACCATGGCCGGCCATCTTAGGAAATTGGACCGCTCGTACAACTCCGACTGCTACCCATATTTGTGCTTCCCCGACATCGTCATTTTGGACGGCGGCTACAAGGCCTTTTACGACAAGCACAAGCGCCAGTGTGTTCCACAAGCGTATGTCGAGATGACCGACGGCAACCACCGCCACACGTGCCAGACGGAAATGAACCGTGTCTTGCAGGCGTCCAAACTCACGCGGGCACGCTCATACAATCACATGCCGCCCGGGATCAAGTCATCGCATACGCGGTCATCGTCTCTCACGGCGCTTTTGTCCACCTCTGATCTTTCTGCGTCGTCGCTGGCGCTTCGCAAGCGCAAGTCAATGAAACTGAAAAAGAGGGACCGCAAGGACTCGCGCCCGCTGCTCTCCCAATCGTTGCTGGTACTCTCGTGTGCGGCGGAAACGCCCCGGAGCACCTCTCCGGACCAAATGTCGTTTGGCCACGAGGACTTTGCTCCTCCATGCGCCTTGTTTCGCAGCTACTCCAAGAGCTCGTCCGCCCTGCTGCTTTCTGTCAGCTCGTCACATCTGCTGTTCCAATATGAATCTCTCTCCCCCAGTTACTCGTCGTCCGAGTCATTGCTGGACGCCTCTCCAGTCAACGATGGTCTAGACTACGATCGTGAGTTCCGTGAGAGAGCAAGAGAACGTGGCAGAGAGAGAGAAGGAGGAGCCGAACAAGAATGCGACAGAGAATCAGAACGCGACAGAAAACGAGACGCAGATGGAGAAAAAGATTATCTGTCGGTATTCGCCACTCCACGCACATCTGCTGCTTCTCGTCTGTCGACGTCTCTCAAATCCACCTTGCATACACCTGCTCTGGCCGCCAACTCCAACTCATATGGTCATTCCAATTCAAATGGCCACAGCGCCTGTCTCGGCTTCTCCAACACATCTAAGGTGGCCAAGCCGCCCAGCCGCATCAATTCCCGGCCGCTGTTGAAGTTGACTTTTTCTTCGCCAACTGTCAGCTCTCCATTGTCGTCTGGTTTCCCCTCTGCATATACTCCCGTCCAGTCTGCTGCCTCCACCAACAGTGCCCGGATCGTGGATCCGATCAATGATACGCCGCTCGACTTCCCGTCGAAGCTTCGCCTGTTTTCCCAAAACAGGGCGTCTGGCACAAGCATTTACCATCACAGTCGCTATCTCAAAGAACTTAATGAGGTGTCTGATTGACTTTCGAACATCGCATTCAAATACATAAATTTGCAAATGTTTGTAGGATGATTGCCACATTCTTGGTTACATATGACGCTACTCATGGAATTGTTTTTCAAGGACTGTGATTGTCAGGTCACAATTGTACTACTGAATGAAGACTGACCGTTCCTCACGTCTCATCTTACATGATTGCTTTTTATACAATAAAATAACTTCCATTTAATACTTGTGCTTCATTTATACACCACTTACAACTTGCTCTTGTCATTCAACAACTTAATGGCAGCGTTGTTGATGGCGATGGTCTTTCTCTCGACAACATGCACCTGGAAGATCACAATGTCACCTTGCTTCCAGGCAATAACTCTCAAAGTCTCACCTGGGAAGACGATTCCTGTGAATCTACCCTTGATCTCATTGTACAAGCCAAACTCGTCGGACAAGACCTTGGCCGACATACCATATGTGCACATACCGTGCAAGATTGGTTGGTCGAAGTTGGCGCCGGCAGCGAAGTCTGGGTCAATGTGCAAAGGATTTCTGTCACCTGTCAATCTGTACAATGCAGCTTGATCAGGAGAAATCTTAATATCCTTCACAAAGGTTGGCTCACTCTTTGGTGCAGTGAATGTCTCCGTAGCGAAGCTTCTTCTTTCACCATACTTCTTGGTCTCTCCCTCACACTGTCTGATGAAAAGAGTGGCCTCGTTCGTGAAGAGTTCCTCGCCAGTCTCCTTATCAACAGACTTGGAGCCATGGACGACAACAGTGTTGGTACCCTTTTGCGTCACAGCCAAGGGATGGTAGGAAGTCACAATAGTTGCCTCAGTTGGGATAGGGAACTTGTTGATTCTGAGGTAGTGCTCACCGTGCAACAAGAGCATAGGCTTGAAGTTCTTCAATAATCTGGAGAAGGTGAGTTGCGACTTGACAGTGTTGAAAGTTGGCAAATGGCAGAAGGTTGGGAGCACTTGGAAGTCAGAGTCGTTCTCGTACACGTATTTCAACTCCTTACGAGTAGCACCGACTCCGATGTTGTATAAGATGACCTCCTTGTCGTTCCACGTGAACTCTGGGTCGGGCATCTTGTCTGGGTTTTCATCATCATCCTCTTCCTCATCCTCTTCCTCGTCTTCGTCGTCGTCATCGTCACCTTCGACAGCACTCAAGATAGCCATGGATGACTCAGTAGTGGACTTAGGATTAGCAGTACCAGTGCTGAAGTCGGTGATGTCTGCGAGGTGATCACGGACAAACTCAGGGGTGGTCTCAGCTTCCTTAGAAACGGCACCCTTGGCTCTTTGCCATCTGGTGTTTCCGATCCAGCCTCCACCGGCCTCGAACAACTCACCTGTGACTGGGACATCGTCAGAGGCCAAGAAGATCAACAATGGAGCAACCAACTTAGGTGGGTACAAGTTCTTGTCCTCCTCTCTGAAAATGGTCAAAGTCATGGCAGTCTCGGCGTGAGGTGCAACAACGTTAACCTTGATGTTTGCCTTAGCACCCTCGATAGCGAGAGTTCTGGAGAGACCGACAATACCGGCCTTGGCAGCAGCATAGTTGGCTTGACCGAAGTTACCGTAGATACCGGAGGTTGAGGAGATGTTCACAATTCTACCTTGCTTCTTCTCCAAGAAATGTGGCCATGCCAATCTGCACAATTGGTAGGTGCCGATCAAGTGAACCTTTTGGACCTGGAGCCACTCATCGTAGCTCATCTTGGCGAAAGACTTGTCTCTCAAGATACCGGCGTTGTTAACCAACACATCGATGGTACCGTACTTGTTAATGACATTGTCGATAATGTCCTTAGCTTGAGTGGCAACGTCGTGTTTGTCACCGTGGGCCTCACCTCCAGCAGCCTTGATCTCATCAACGACCTTGGAAGGATCCTTGAAGTCGTTAACAACGACCTTAGCACCAGCCTTGGCAAATGCCAATGCGTAGTCTCTACCCAAACCAGCACCAGCACCGGTAATGACAACAACTCTGCCCTTGACACTAACTGCTGGAGCACCCGAGTTGTCGTTAGGAGGCAATGCTTGAGCGGCCTCGACCAAAGATGGGTAGTCGTTCAACATCTTAGGGTGCTGGTTCTTCAAGACGTCTGGCTTGGAAGAGTCGTCGAAGTTCATGATCTCGTCAAACTTCTTAGCGACGGACTCAGGGGTGAAAGAGTCATCGGGCTTGAACAAGACACCTCCAGATCTCTCCCAACGGATTTGGGCAAAGAAACCAGCGGCGACCTCGAAGATCTCTCCGTTGATGTTGTTGTTGTCCTCGGAGGCCAAAAACAAGACCAAAGGAGCAATCTTCTCAGGACCCAATTGTTCCAAGATTGGAGGAGGCAAGACCTTCTCGGTCATTCTGGAACGGGCGAGAGGGGCAATGGTGTTTGCCTTGATGTTGTATCTCTCACCCTCCTTGGCCAAAGTCTCGGCAAATCCAACCAAACCCAACTTGGCAGCGGAGTAGTTAGATTGACCGAAGTTACCGTACAAACCAGCAGGCGAGGCGGTGTTGATGATTCTACCGTAGCCCTGCTTACGGAAAAGTTCCCAGGCGGCCTTGGTCACTTTGAAAGCACCGTTGGTGTGCACATCTGTGACCAATTGGAAGTCCTGGTCGGACATCTTTTTGAACTGAGCATCTCTCAAGATACCGGCGTTGTTGATCACAACGTGCACGGTGCCAAAGGCCTTGACGGCAGTCTCGATGATCTTCTCACCTTCCAACACGTTGTGGTAGTCAGCAACGGCTTCTCCGCCGGCCTTTTTGATCTCTTGAACAACAACGTCGGCAGCCTTAGAGTCTCCTCCTTTTCCAGACAAGGAGCCACCCAAATCGTTGACCACGACCTTGGCGCCTCTCTTGGCGAATTCAAGACAATAATGCTTTCCCAAGCCACCGCCTGCGCCGGTGACCACGACGACCTTGTCTTTAAAAGAGACGGTCATTTTGATGTGTGGGGATGGTGTTTGTGGTGCCGTGTGAAATGTCGAGTGAAAATGGCAAAAATTTCGAACCTTGTAGCGAGCACAAAGTTGTGTGAAGAAGTATGGGTTGTGGTTTAACAGCAGGAAATGATTGCTGATCGTAAATTCAGATTGATCCGCTTGCGTGAAGAAAAATCTGGATAGCAAATGTGAATCTGGGGCTACGCTGCTATTTATGGTCCAGAGGTCGAATTTTGCGGGGTGAGCCTGTGATGTTTCCCCGGACAAACCGAGGGGCCGTGGAGCGCGGCGATGCATCCGCGTGCGGCCGGTCGCACCGGCTGTCCCGGGACGAAATGGCGGTTACGCACCGGTACGGACCGGCGAGTCGTAGAGCCGTGCACAGCTGCGTTATCTGCTTGTCGCCGGGCCACTTCCGCTCTTCTGTTCACCACAGATTCGGGCTCTGAGAGGTCGGGACTCAGAGCTCGCTTTAGACTTCCGTCGCCTCATGTCGGAGGACCGGATTGTCGAAAGTCGCGCTTAAATGACGCCCTGCACACAGGCATGCCCTCGGCCACGGGCTATTTTCTCAGCAGCTTGCGGCGGCCGGCCGTTGCTCAGAACCGAGGCTCTTTTTTTTCAGAGTGTGTCGGCACATGGCCGAGGATGCGTTGTAGTCACGTGCGCGGATGCAAGGCGTGCGGCCTGGCCTTGTTGAGTTCCGATCAGTGCGTCCAGCTGCGCGTGTCAGCCATTGCGTAATTGCAGGAGCAAGACTGCCCAACGTGATCTTCTGCAATTACGGGGATTTAATCTGGCCGGTTCTCGTGGTACCGTTTCTGCTCCCGGCAGTGATGTTTCAGATGCGTGAGGATGGTTTGCGGCCTGCAGGTGTGGCGTCCAGTAGATAAGAAGACGGGATCTGCTGTTCACCGGCCGTGTGCTTGATATCTTTTTTTCTTATATATTTTTTGTCAAGTCGTTTCATGTTCGGTTTCAATCTCGTTTTAAATGTCTGTTGTCCGCCCCGGGCTGTTTCTTGAAACGTGCTGATCACAGGGCGGGTCGCTGCTTCCCAGATTAGGACAGGGAGCGGTAATCCCGAAAATTATGAAGGAAGTGAGCTCTGGAGCGGCTAATTTTTTTTTTTCGATAGTCGATGCTGCAATTCCTTCGGCAGTCCATGAAAGCATCGATTTTGTGGCGCCCCTCCCTGGTGTTTTTGCAGCCGGAGGACTGGCCGTGGAAGCCCCCTCATTGTTCGCACGATCGCGGCGGGTTGAGAATCGAAAATTTGTTTGATATGCGCATCCCGCCACCAGGACACCACTTCGGAGACACAATCGAGCCCAACTGCCGTTCCCCACAGCAGCCACTCCGCCATAGCTGAAACCATCGTGCCATCCAAGTGAAGCTCCGCTGCTTCTGCGCACTTTTCCGCATCCTAGCCTCACCCTACATCATCTAACGAGAACGAGAGCGGTCCAGCATCCCAATGGTAAGTCTAGGGCCCCACAGCTCCCTGTCCAAAGCATCCAGCTCGAGAAGCTCCGCGGGCATCGAGTTCAAGCCTTTCCGCCAGTACCAGTTATGGATTTACGACGTTGTGTTATGGATTTTTTCTGTCATTTTTGACTGTTTCTTCAGGGAGATCCGTCCCAGAGGCGCCTTTCGTATCCCCAAGTCGGGCCCTGTGATCTTTGTTGCCGCTCCTCATGCAAACCAGTTCGTCGACCCGCTCGTGCTACTGAACCAAATCAGGAGAGAGGCAAATCGCAGAATATCGTTTTTAATTGCGCAGAAGTCCTACAACCACAAGGTGATTGGCTCGTTGTCCAGGCTCCAATTGGCCATTCCTGTCTCACGCGCTCAGGATATGTTGAAACCTGCAACTGGCAAAATCTTCTTGGACTTCGACTCAAACCCTCTACTTGTCAAGGGCGTGGGCACAAAGTTCACCGTGGAGTGTATGGAAAGAGGCCTCGTGGCGCTTCCCAAGTCTTTAGGAGCGTCTGAAATCTCTAAAATCATATCCGACACGGAATTGATCCTCAAAAAAGAGTTCAAAAGCTCCGTTAAAGTCAGAGAACTCTTGTCAAAAGGCACGCCTTTCAAGGTTGCCGATAAAATCGACCAGAAACAGGTTTATCACTATGTCTTTGAACATTTGAAGAGCGGAGGGTGTCTCGGAATCTTCCCAGAAGGAGGTTCCCATGACCGCACAGAAATCCTTCCACTTAAAGCGGGCGTGGCAATCATGGCTTTAGGTTCAATGAGCAGAGACCCAAGTTGCAACGTCAAAGTTGTTCCTTGCGGCATGAATTATTTCAATGCGCATAAGTTCCGTTCCAGAGCAGTGATTGAGTTTGGTCACCCAATTGAGATACCCGCTGAGTTGGTTGATGAATACACTAACCCTGACACCACAAAAGACGCCGTTAAGAAGGTTTTGGAATTGGTCACCGATGGTTTGAAGGCTGTTACTGTCAACTGTCAAGACTATGAGACCTTGATGGTCATCCAAGCCGCCAGAAGATTGTACGCCGGTAACTTCAGTCAGTACCTTCCGCTCCAAATGGTTGTTGAAATGAACAGAAGATTGGTTGTTGGCTATGAAACATTCAAAGACCATCCGCAAATGGTGCAGCTCAGGCAAAAGATTATGTACTACAACAATTTCTTGAAGCTGTTGCATCTACCAGACCATCACGTCGAAGACTGCAACGAAAAACAGAAATTCAATCTCATCCCTGTGTTCATTTTCAAGGCTCTCAAGCTCGCAATTTTCTTTATTTTGGCTTTGCCTGGTGCTATTCTATTCTCCCCAGTGTTTGCCATTGCAAAACATGTTTCTCTAAAGAAAGCTCGTACTGCTCTAGCAAACTCGACGGTCAAAGTGAAGGCCAATGATGTCGTGGCCACATGGAAGATTTTGATTAGTATGGGTGCAGCTCCTCTACTCTACAGTCTCTACGCCAGCATTGGGACATATTTCTGCAGATCTCATGGTTATTTGCCATCTTACAGAGCTATTTCCATTTGGATCATCGCGTACCTTTTCGGTGTTCTTGTGACTTATTCGGCCCTCGTCACGGGCGAACAGGGTCTTGACTTGATGAAATCGCTTCGACCATTGTACCTCTCGATTGTTTCTGGATCATCGATTAGGGAACTTAAACAATTGAGAAAGGAATTGAGTCATGAGATTACCGAATTTGTGAACACTTATGGACTCGAGTTGTTCCCTGATGATTTCAACCTCTTGGAAATTCCAAACTCAATGTTATCCAATCCAGAGACTAATATCTCCGACGACGAGGAAGAACTAATAACTCAAGAAATGCTCAGAAGAAAGAAGGAAGCAAGTCGGGCAAGGAGAGAACTTAGAAAGGAGCAAAAGAAGACAGAGGGCTCCACAGAGACGACAAAGCTGAGTGATGGAGAATCTACAGACACATCGTTATCTATGGGCTCGGACAGCGCCTCTTTGGGATCATCCCAGTCTTTTACGAACGTCCCCATGTTTTCAGACTACTCATTGCATATGAATGCCAAAAACTCTCAAGTGGACATCAAATCGGTCGTTCCATCTGCCATGCCTTCTACAGCATCCATTTTGGATGACTTCAATCACGGCGGCGTTGCCAGTCCTGACTCACCATCCCATCTTTCTCGTGACAACTCTCACGTCGAACTTAATTTTGCTACTAGGTTGCCCAATCGTCGTATTACAGGTTACAGGCAACACGAGGATCGCGTCGAGAAGGATCTTAGTAACAAGATCAAGATGAGAATTAGAGCAAGCAGAGACAAAGATCAGCAAGCAAAGTAGCCTCTTAGTCATGCTAGCATAAAGAGCAAGCCCAAAACTTGCTCCTCATCTTCGTCATATTAATTATTCTCTTGTTAATGCTATAATTCATATATTCAACCAGTCAAGTTCGCTTGCCTTTGATAAAATTCCGAAACCTGCGAGGATGTCGTGGCGTCTTGGATTCCCTTGTCATCACGAATCCTGATAAACCTCGGGAATCTCAATGAGATGCCCTTCCCATACTCCATATGAGAAGCTTTATAAATGGGACTCAATGAGAGATCTGCAGTGAGAACCTCGAAAATGGTCGTAGGTTCCAACCACACATCCGGCTTTGAATTGGAATTGGCGGTATCGTAAACGTAAAATGGTTTTGGGGCCGCAAGCTCAGTCGGCTTGAGCAATTCATACAAACTTGCAAGGTCTTCGTCAGAAAATCCAGTTCCGATTTTGCAAGTCGTTTCGTATTCTCCTGTGTCATCATTATAGGCGGCAAGTAGAAAACCACCATATGAGCCAGTTCTTTTTCCTTTTCCCACATAAGCTCCCACCACCACCAAGTCAAGGGAATCTCCAACACCCGCCAAGTAATCTTTCTTTAGCTTCAACCAATTCCGAGATCTTTTGGAAGGCTCGTAATAAGATTCCGGGCCATGAAGCATCTTTACCATCAATCCCGCACAAGCATCCTTGACAGATTGGTCCAAAAACGCCTGTAATTCGTTGAGATCAGATGAGTTTTTCGAGGTGGCGAATTGAAACTTGCCCTCGACGGGAGTGAAGTTTTCGAAAAGACACTTTCTTCTTTCTTGGAGCGAATTTGCAATCAAGGAAGTGCCATCGTAGCAAAGCAAATCGAAGGCAAATAAGCAAATATGAACCTTGATGTCTTTTTCGTTGACGTTTTTTCTTTTTCTTGTAGACAAGACTTGGAAGGGCAAGATTTTCTTACTTTCTCTATCCCACGCAACCGCTTCACAATCCAAAATTGTTGATCGTATTGGCTTGGAGTTGACCTCATTATTTTTCGATACGAAGTCCTTGAACGTGGAAAGTAAATCCGGATATCTCTCAGACATATCCTCAGAGTTTCTTGAATAAATCCGAATTTCGCCTGATTCCAAAAGATGAACTTGAGCACGCTCGCCATCATACTTATACTCACAGGTAAACTCTTCATTTTGGAAACGATCGAGGACCTCACCAATAGACTTGGTGGGCTTTGCCAACATGGGCTTCAATGGAATGCCAGGTGTGAGCTGACAGTGCTGTAGCAAGTTCATTGCACCATGTTCAAATGCATTGCGGATGATGACTTCGTAATTGGGAATCACTGAAAAAGCTTCACGGAAAATTTCTTCAACTTTTGTGAGAGTGTCTGGCAGCAACCTTTTTTTGGAACTTGAGCGGGCTTCGTAAGTGAGAAAAGCTTGTGCCAAAGCTATCAAGACAGTTTTTTCGGCAAGTCCAATTCTGAGCTTTCCTTCTAACGAACGCACAAGAAACTTTGCTTCTGAGCTCTTCATATCACAAGCTGTGAGCATCTTCGTGATGAGGCCCACTTTTTTGGCTTGTGAATCTTTTCCAGTGGATTTTGCAATCTTTGTCAAGTTGTCGAATACAGTGTTGACGTCCAAAGGTTGCAGTTTGAACATAGTTGGCTGGCCCGAGCGAGACTTTTGTGCAACCAAGCCCAAATCTCCGGCCTCCTGGTAGTCTTTTTTGATTTTTGTCGTTGGTCGACCATAGCACTCACTGATGGCCTTGATGAGAATCGTCTCACCCAACCCTAACTCCAAATCAGGCTCGTAATCCGGACCTAGGCGGTTAATGCACAAAAACACAATCGGAACAAGCTGATCAGGCGAGTCATACTCGGTGAGGATCTCCACGTAGAATTCCGATAAGAACGCCGTGATCTTGAGACGGCCAGACTCGTGCTCGATCTTGTCGAAAACAGACGTGAGTTTAGCGTAGGAGATCTTCTTCTGATGGGTGAGGACTGTTGGCTTCTTTTGGTTTTCCTCGGCCAATTCAATGAGCTTCGATGCCTCTTCTTTGTCCACGGTTTTCAAACCAGCCTCGTCTTCGTCGTCCTCGCTTTTCGCGTCCGTGCCCGAACTTCTTTGCTGTTCGATGGGCTTTGCCTCGGGCGATTTCGATGCCTCTGAAGATGCTTCCGGCTGGTGGGCATCCGGCTCCGGCTGGTGGGTGTCCGGCCCCGGCTGTTTCGAAGTGTGGTTTGTGCTGTTTGGCCTCAGAGCTTCTGTCTTTGGGTCTTTCAAAGCAGCCGAGTTCTTGATGGTTTTGAAGGGCCTCGGTGAGTCTGGTGCCTCGGAAGTGCGCTTTGGCGAGGCCTTTTTCGACAGCCCACCAAAAAAGCGGAGAATCGACTGCTGCTCCATGACAAATGGTCTTGTTCTTGGAAAAGCACTGATGGATGGAGGCGCGAGTGCGCGTCTTGCTTGTCGACGCAACGCGAACATGGCCGAATGGCTCTTAAGTAGGAGCGGACGAGTCGGGACAGCAGAGGCCCGTTTTTGGAGGTGCAGCGCGTGTTTGTGTTTTCCCAGCACTCACGGAGTGGACGACGTCGAATGGCCGAGAAATACCACCGTTCAATGCTCAATAGCGTGTTCCTCCTCGCTGGGGAGAAGAAGTGCTGGCAATATACCGTCTTGGTGCAGTTCAGTGGTGGAGAACTACGAAGGCACCGGTGCACCGCAAATGGATTGGAAACATACGGAAATGGCGTTTCATACAACCGCAGAAGGGGACTGCTTGCCGGCTCCATAGGTGGGCTATTCGTGCTGCTTTATAGGTGGGCTATTCGTGCATGTATTGATTGTAGCCACCCGTCAGTGCCGATCTATCAAGCGCACTTGCTGCCACTGGTTCCCGCACAGCGAGAATTGGTTGATGCAATATCGGATACGGCTCGAAGCAAACACAGCAGCAGAGTGAGCTGCTCCTCAAGATTCCACGACTGTTGCACGACGTGGGAATCAAGCTGGCAAGCCGCCATCCAGGCGGTGAAAAGGGTCGTGCGCGTGCCAATCCGTGAACTTAACGAGTATCAACACATGCCTACCAGTACTCCAAGGACATGCCACTTTTCCGTGAAGAGAACTTCTTGATCGTTCACGTGGGCTCCGAGACGACCCTGTTTCTCTTCGGGTTGCAAGACTCGTTGGCCCCGCCCCAGTACAGCATTCCCACTGCCGTTTACCTTGACAAGGCCACCAACACCTTTCATTTCACCAATACCACTGGCCAGCTTGAAAAGATCCATCCTGTGAAAGGCTCGAGAGTGGTGAACATCGCCGCGTTCCAAGCGCTTCTCAAGTTCATCTTGCAGACCATAATATCCAAACATCCTATTCTTACCATTAACCAGGTTCCCTTGTTGTTGATTGCTCCTTCTGTCTCCTACTCGCGTGATGCGGTGGAACAAATCACCAAATTTGTATTCGAAAGGTTAGAGCTCACGGCGTTTCACATGCTCGACTTGTCAATTGCGTCCACATTCGGTTTAGGCATCACTTCATCTGCCACCGTCATCAACATCGGTCATGAAAACACGCAAATTGTTCCCGTCATCGGCGGAAGTGTCATCAAGTACAGCACTAAAAGGTTGGACTATGGAGGCGTCACTATAGAAAACAATTTGAAGAGACTCCTTCCCTCGTTCTCCGAGCAGCAGATTCGTGCTTTGATGCGTTCGGATATTTTCGAGGTCATGAACGATCACCAAGACGCGTTCTATTCGCTGGCTGATTTGTCCAATGACGCTCTGGCGTCGGCAGAGAATTTTGATGTTGCAAAACTCGTGACTGAGGAAAACGCAGATGAAGAAAAGGAGGTGGTCAAGAAGAACACGGAGTTGCAAAACAATTCATTTGACTTCGACGGAGCTAAAGTCACTGTGGGCAAGGAGCGGTTTCAAGGAGCCAGCGAACTCATAGCAGCTTTGGCTGATGGTGTGAACAACTGCTTGAAGCAAATCCCGGACCTCACCAGGAGACAAGAGTGTTTCGATAATATCGTGATCACAGGAGGCCCTAGTAATATCATTGGCTTCAAACAGGCTCTTATCATCAAACTTCGCAAAGACTTCTTGTCCAGACCAGAATCAGAAAAGAACAACAGAGGAGATGATGCTGACGTGAATTCTGCAATTGCAAAATACCAGCTGACTGACGACGCAGGAGAAAGCGTTGAACACAGCGCAAATCAACAGGTGCCCTCGTCAATCAGACTCGCCAAATATCCTGAGTATTTCCCAGAGTGGAAGAACCCTAAGGAGAAGGGTGGTTCCTGGAGCGATGTACACTTCCTTGGTGCAGAGATCTTCGCAAAACAGGTCTTCGGCGGTAATACGAATCATGGCGGCGACTCATTTGTTGACACCGAAATCTACGAGGAGCGTGGTCCGCAAGCCATCTGGGATGTTTCTCTTTAAATTGTACCATAAAAACAAATACGAAACTCTATATTTTAGTCACGAACGTTGTATGCCCGGAGAATTCACAT
>JAKUBD010000213.1:0-15583 GCA_030563125.1 Metschnikowia laotica
CCCCATCCCCACGCCACGTTTCCACGCACCCCTGACAGACCCCTCACCCATCACCTCCACTCTCTAGCCGTATCGGCCAGCTGCACACTTCACAACTAACGAATATGACCGTTGCGGACGTCGTCACCGATGCAGACCAATTGAGCACGGACTTAGACGTCACAGACCCTTTGGCAAAGAAGCCCGAGGAATTGGCCGGGTCAGTCAAGCCAGAAGAGCTAGATAAGACCGAAGAGCCAGCGAAGCTAGCCATCTCGGCCACGTCGGCTCACTCCGAACTACCGACCAAAAAGCGCTCCAAGAAGGGTGGCGAAAAGCACAGACTAGATAAATTGGGGCTAGATAAGTTGGGGATTGAGCTATTGGCGTTGGAGGAGAAACATGAGTATCTTTCCAGCCATTCAGTCCTCTACAAGAAGTTGTCATCCGCCATTATTCCACCTCTCCAGACGTCTCTCAACTTCTTGAGCAACCTTGACCATGTCGAGGCAAACGGCAACTCAAAAGACGCCCAGCAGGTCTTGGACGCTTCGAACGCCGGACAGAAAGAACAAATCAGCCACGAAGACCGAGACATGGCGCTTCCGGTGGACCATGGCCAGTCACTGATATCGATTTTCAACTTGCTTGCCTGTGCTCAATCTGGAGTATCTACGCTCAAGGCATTCGGAAGCATTCTCTACGATAATAATCGAAACAGCGGCTTGCAAAGTCCGCTGGAATCCACAGAGACAGCTGATAGTCCCCTTGCCTATAACCCTGTTCTAGAAGAGCCACAAAAAAGCAAACTTGCACGAGGAGACAGTACCTGGTCAGCGTCACCGTCGGCGCTGAACTGGGAGCAAACCCGGCGAAATACCTCAACCTCGGGAGTGAGCGACGAAAAACTCTCCAAAATTCTGAGCCATCGCCCGCAAAATACCTCCACGTCATCTCTTGTCAAAACTGCATCCCAGGAAACGCCGGCTAGACTTACTGAAAAACTCATTGGCGAGATTTTGACCAAGAAAAAGGCAGAAGCTCCCCCATCACATTTAAGATCGATCTGGGAGAACTCGGTGATTGAAAACTTGAGCCTCGAACTATCGAATGACCACGGCATCACACAACACGAAGAAGACTCGGAAGAAACAGCCCAATTTTCGGAAAAGATTGAAGTTATAAAATTCTACATTGCGCAAAAATTCGAAACCACTTTCGACTTCGACAGCGATAACGTGTTATATGGCCGTTTTGATGTATGGCTTATCAGAGACGTACTTTTACAAGGCCATATTTATGTCACTCGTGATTCTATATGTTTCTACTCTCTACTTCCGGGTAAGTTTTCCGAACAAGAGCTTTCGGACTCAGATTTAACGGTCCATGCCGGCGCCCTTGGTCACAAATTGGCTCACTATGGCGACTCATATTTTTCCTCCGTGGCAACTCATCGGTACTGGGCTATTTTGAAACCCCAAACTCTCAGTATATATACCTCGCCGGTTGCAACATATTTTCCGGTCAAAGTTATAGACTTGAGAGAAGCTGTTAGATGCGAGATCACCACTGCTCCGGTTTATGCTAATCCTGATGCCAACAAAGCTCAAAATAACAATAATGCGAAATCCCACGGTGGCTCAGAAACCGGAAGCATCTCAGAGGATGATGTCGATGACGTCTCGAAAGGAGGGGCTTGGTTCAAAATTGTGTGCGTCGATAAAACCCATCGTTTCCACACAAGCAGCTTGTACTCGGCCAGACATTGGTACAACGCAATAACGAAAGCAATCTTTCTGATTCAAAACGCCAATGAGTCTCGAGAAGCAATTATCAAAATACCAATCGAAGACATTTTAGATTATCAGCGAAACATTATCTTTGCTGAACGAGACAATGACGCCCTGGATAATGCCAATCAGGAAACACCAATCACTTTTTCCATGAAATTCAAGCTTCGAAAGCTGAAAGTTGATTCCGCTCTCAATAAGCTAAAAATCAAGAGAAAACAATCCGTCGAAACTCCGCAGCATGATTTTGCTCATTTTATTGTCTTCCAACAGGGCCACAGATTATGTGATGTGGTTGATAAAGCTCTACACGATCACGTTTCGCAGCAAAACACTACGAGAGCTTCAATGCATCAATTTGAGACCAGGGCCAAAAGGTTCTTCCGTGATGATCAAACAATTCACACAAGAAAAAGAAAAAATCGAGTGATTACTACCGTTCAGCCAGAGTTTACGCTAGGGGTATCCATCATAGATAAAGTGATTGAAGTGAACGAGCAGTATTTCTTCGAAAATACAGACAAGCCAAACCTGCAACCAGAAAGACAACAAGAGTACTCACCGCATGAGGAAAAGTGGATTGAGTCAATGCTTAAAGGCGTTACAAATAAGGTCATTACCACTCTTTCGCCGCATCGCAGTCTAGGAGGATATGAGTCAAGCGCCACTGAAATGGAAGAAAGTTTCGACTTCATGGACGGAAACATTGAATTCACGGAACAGGTAGTGAATTTGCAAATGCCCCGACCTTTCACAGTACAAACACTCAAGGGCATGGGAATGCTATTGGTTAAAAAGCGTCGCCAAGTACTTGACATCGCGGAGAAATATTCTGATCTTATAAAAAATGAGGAGGAAAAAGAGAATATTCAAGATATATCAACCAAAATATCCAACAACAGCGCAAGCTCAGCATCATCTAACGATTCACAAAACCCTAATTCTTCAACAAATTCCTCGACAAAGAACACGAGAAAAGAAGGGAAATGTTCCTCGTTTAAACGCAGGCTCAAAACCATGTCTACAATGGGTGGAATTTGGCCTAAAGGCCCTTCTCATTTTCAAGAGAGTAACACTGGGAATGAACTTTTGGTGACAGATGCTCGTGAGCGCACTAAGAGCATAAATAAATTTCGGAGGCACTTTTCTCTTGGGCCTGATTCGCTTTTGATTGCTTCGTACCATGCTCACTTACGAAGAACAATACCGGTGTTCGGGAAGCTTTATCTAGGCGAGCGGAAGTTGTATTTCCGGAGTATGATACCGGGAGTTAAGACAAAAATGGTATTGCCACTTGAAGGGATTGAATTCTGCCAGAAAAGCAAGCATCAGCGCTACTACTCTGGTCTCACATTGGGCATAAAAGGCACTGAGCCCATATACCTCGAATTCGGTAACTCAGTCTCAAGAGACGACTGCCTTTCTCAGATTTTGATGCAAATCAAAAACAAAGACCATGTGAGCCCAACCACAGGTGCTCCAAGTCACAAGTCAGCCTGGGAACATGAGTCTATGATAAAAGCAGATGTTCATAAAAGGAAGGATGATAATCTTGCTGAATCCAGAATCAATTCCGCCAGGCTCAAGTTGCTAGAGGATAAGACTAGTCTTGCAACAGGAATTGATATTCCAATCATTTTGGAGGACAACCCCTTCGTGTCTACACGGGTGCAAATTTCACGCAAGTACAATTTTGTCTTACTCACTATCGGTTCTCGGGGAGATGTACAACCGTATTTGGCTCTCGGGAAGGGTCTACTTAAGGAAGGACATCTGGTTGTCATCGCAACACATGTGGAATTTCGAGAAACAGTTTTGAAGCACGGGATTGAGTTCAAAGAAGTGGCCGGAAATCCGGCAGAGCTTATGCAGCTAATGGTTACACACGGTTCAATGTCTGTGGCATTCATCAAAGAAGCAAACGCAAAATTCAAAGGCTGGGTTAATGACCTTTTGCAAACAAGTTGGGAAGCTTGTCAAGGTGCAGACATCATAATCGAAAGTCCTTCCGCCATGTCAGGATTGCACATCGCCGAAGCATTGAATATACCTTACATTAGGGCATTTACCATGCCGTGGACGAGAACTCGGGCTTACCCTCACGCCTTTATCGTTCCGGACCAGAAAAGAGGTGGCTCGTACAACCTCCTAACTCACATCATGTTTGAAACTGTCTTCTGGAAAGGAATATCAGCACAAGTTAACAAATGGCGGGTTGAGAAGCTTGGCCTAGCCAAAACGAATTTGGTGAAGATGCAACAGAACAAAATTCCGTTTTTATATAACGTGTCTCCATCGATATTGCCACCCTCTGTTGATTTTAATGACTGGGTGAAGGTGACTGGATATTGGTTCCTCGACGAAGGTTCAAGTGATTACGAGCCACAGCAGGATCTAGTGGATTTCATATCAGAATCAAGAAGAATGGAGAAGACGCTCGTTTACATTGGATTTGGGTCGATCGTCGTTTCAGACGCGAAGGCCCTCACAGCAGCTATTGCAAATGCTGTCCTTGACCTGGATGTTAGGTGCATTTTGAACAAAGGCTGGTCCGATAAACTCAGCAAGCCCGACGATGGCCCAGAGATTGAGCTTCCGCCGGAGATCTTCAATTGCGGTTCAGTGCCTCACGATTGGCTCTTTCCTCAACTAGATGCAGCTGTCCATCACGGTGGTTCGGGTACTACCGGTGCTACATTGCGAGCAGGGCTTCCTACAATTATAAAACCATTTTTCGGCGATCAGTTCTTCTATGGATCCAGAGTTGAGGACTTGGGAGTGGGTATATCTCTCAAAGACTTGAATAAGAAGTCCCTATCGAAGGCATTGAAAGCGGTTACTGAGGACCCGAAATATAGAGTACGGGCTAGAGACATTGCTGAGGCAATGAGTCGCGAAAGAGGCGTGCTGAGTGCCATCGAGGCAATCTACTCGGAAATGGCTTATGCCAGGTCTTTAATTCTGAACATGAAGAGTCAAAATGAGGAAGGAAGAGGCAATGAAGACAAGTCTGGAACACAAACACCGATGTTGGATGAATTACCATTCGACATGGTGGGTGGTCTTCAGACACAACAATCGGATACGCCTCGGGGATAAAATTTGTCCCGCCTCGCCGCGTCACTTTGACAGCTGCCGCACGGTTTGACTCTCGTGGGTCGAATCTCACTCACGTGCCGTTATCAACTGGTGTGAGTAATTTGACGCAAGTGTTGAGTGGAGTAATTTATTTCACACTATTTTCCTCAAAGTATATAGAATAAGCAGCGCCTTAGCAACAATCCGGAAAATGGGGACCACGAATTACACTAATGTCACCGAAGAGCATAGAAGGACCAACAGCTACGCTGCCATGGTCCCGGGCCAAACGATAGTCGAGATTCCAAGTTATCAACTCGAGTGTGGGGAGACCCTATTGAATTTTCCTGTCGCCTACAAGACATGGGGCCGCCTCAACAAAGAATGTGATAATGTGCTTTTAATTTGCCACGCATTAACTGGTTCTTCCGATGTTCAGGACTGGTGGGGGCCTCTTTTAGGTACGGGACTTACGTTTGACCCTTCGAGATTTTTTATCATTTGCATTAACTTCCTTGGCTCACCTTATGGGTCATGTTCTCCTGTGTCTATTGAAAAGGCCACCGGCAAACCCTACGGCCCTGCATTCCCGTTAGTGACGGTGAAGGACGACGTCGGTGTGCAGAAACTCATTCTCGATTCGCTAGGAGTCAAAAGCATAGCTTGTGTCATTGGTGGCTCAATGGGTGGTATGGCCGCTTTAGAGTACCTGTCAACATACAATGGAACGGGATACGTCAAGTCTGTGATTGCATTGGCCACTGCTGCTCGGGCGTCTGCTTGGTGTATTTCATGGAACGAAACACAGAGACAGTGCATTTTCAGCGACCCCAATTACGACGATGGGTTCTACTATGAAACAGACAACCTTCGACCCAATTCAGGGCTCAGTGCAGCTCGGATGGCCGCTTTGTTGACATACAGACTGAGAAACTCGTTCGAAACCCGGTTCGGCCGCAGATTGCCCAGTGTACAGGGTGTACTGAAAACTAGTGCCATTGGCCTGGAGGACATCAGGCTTCCTCGCAACAAGGAAGAGGAAAACTGGCTTATGCACAATGATGGAGCCCGCTCGTCCCGCAGCAGGTCCAACTCATCTAAGCAGTTGTCTGCCACACCAGACAAGCCACAGACGTACTTTACGGCGCAAAGTTACTTGCGGTATCAGGGCGAGAAGTTTGTGGCCCGTTTCGACGCCAACTGCTACATTTCTATCAGCAGAAAGCTCGACACGCATGACATAACGCGTGGCCACGTCGATTGTGAGTCGGCAGAAGATCCGCTGCCTAAGCATCATCAGTCTTTGTCCGCGCCACACCTCATAATTGGAATCAAGTCCGACGGCTTGTTCACATACGGTGATCAGCAGCTTTTGAGCGCCAACATTCCGGATAACGTGTTGAAGACGCTCGATTCGCCTGAGGGCCACGATGCATTCTTGCTAGACTTCGAGCTCATTGATGAATTCTGCCGTGCATTCCTCCACGAGAAGCTCGCGGAATACTATGATGATAATTCTGGTAAGGTGGAAGTGTTCAACGATTGGAAAGAGCATGTGGTTTCCGTGGAGAACGGAGGTGACTCGGTGTTTGGCGAGGCCGAGAAAAACATCACGAATTGGTAGAAATAGCTGAAACAAGCATCCAGGGGATATACAAAGCGGTATGAGAGCACGTCGACGACGCTTTGATCAAAATATAACCACTACTAGTCTTCTGACCCTATCTGCTCGTAGTGTACACTGTGCGGACGGCTTCGCACAACCTTCATCATCAAGGCGCGATGGTCATCGGTCTGCTACCTCCAATGAACGATGTATTGACCACCGCCACTTGTAACGGCGTATGGCGAAACTTCGAGACACCTTTGGGATTCCTCTCTATTGTCACAGAAAGCACCGATTTCGAGCAACGCCTTGCTCAGCTTCTACGCGACTCTTTCCACTACAGACTCACAGATGTCCACGGTCTATGGGCACTTCTCCAGGAGCTCGCTTCGCCTCTAATAGAGCCACTTAAAATCGTTGCGTCTTGTGGCACCAACAAATTGCTAGTTGGCTTCGATGAGTGCGAGCTGCCAGATTGCGCCAGAATCATACTTGACAAACACACGTTCCACCACAATGCCTACGCTGGTCGATACACGGCGTTTAAGCTGGAAAAGTCAGAGAAAAACAGTGCAGACTTTTTGGACACTTACAGAGCAGACTTTAATGTGCGTGGCGCACTGGATGGAAAAGCCGTAAACGATATGCGTTTCCTCATCGACTCTGTATTTGCTGGGGCCGCTGTCACCGTTCTTCTGAGCCGTGCCCTCGATGATCTACCGGCATTACAAGGATTGCAGCTTGTGAACGTTCACTCCGTTGGAATGCAAAAAATCAGGTCTATTCCTTTCCTGTCCTCACGGTTTTTAGAGGGTATAGACGTTTCTCAAAACCCAGTCTCGTGGACTTTAGAGCAGCTTGAAAATGAAGAACTCTGCGCTACGGCCCATGAGGCTCTTTGCTTGGTACATATGAACGCCGTTCCTGATTCTTCTAACTCACACACTGGAATCACTTCCACGTTCGAATTTCCTTCGCTTGTTGCAGCGGACTGTCGCTTGCGCTCACCGGAAACCCGAATCATCACAACAGAAGATATTAACCCGTCTGTGTTGGAGAGTCTATGCAAGGATAAGACTGTTGTATCTCTCCTCGCAAACTCTAAGTCCAAAAGTGTGCTTACGTATAGATGTGCCGGCTCAGAAGACTATCTCTCGTGGTATGTTTATGGACAAGCTTGATTATATACAAAGCAAATTGTTGTGCAAATCTGTTAACATGAAATTTTTTTCCTCTGGTGTTTTGAATCTTTTGCGTTTATCGACTTGTTGTTATTCTCCTCATGATTCTGTACTTCTCAGTCAAGGGTTCAATTGATTGACCGCTAGCATACTACCACTGATCGGGAACGTAAAGAATGTCTTCATAGAGAAACTGATAAAAGGACGTCCCTGAAAATTCATTTTCGAAACCAAAATTAGTGTCGGGAGTCTGAATGAATTCGAAGTTTCCCATTGGTAATGGAGTGTTGCTGGGATAAGATAGCTCTGACTTTCCATTGGGCTCATTGTCCCACTGTTTCTCCGAGCCTTTATTCGTCGCCAATGAAGACCAGCTCTTGGATGATGAATCTGTGAATGTTTCTCCCTCTTTCATAACAGGTAGACTAAAAGTATCCTGTGTATTTGGAACAGAACTTCCGAGAGCCTCGAGCACATTCACAAGAAAAGGCCGCAAGCTTTCCAACATTTCTTTCGACAATAAAATAGGACAATCATGCGTCTCCGACCATACCTTGTAAAACTCATGTCCTCTTCGGATGTCTCTAAGCTTTTCGTGAGCCTTGACATACCTCCAACAGTAATAGTATCGAAATGAAAGACTCCCCATTACACTAAGGAATCCTTCCAAAATGGTATCACACAAAGTGTATATCTCTTTTATCGCTTCCAAGTCGCCCTTGTCTGAGTTTGGCTGACCCTCGGTCTTCGGTTCATCCTCGGACTTTCCAAACGAAAGGACCGAAAATCTGCACCTAGCATAAAGAGCGTGTATAGTGATCGTTGTCTTGTGAATGAGAGTGACGAAACTTGGAGTTAAAATGCTATCGCTTGTGTTTCTCGTGAAATTAGCACTAAACTCGGCATATTTCCTGCCCAAACTGGGGATTTCACGCAACGAAATGAACAAAGATTTTTTGAGATAGAACCACGCTAGGTCATATTCCCCGGATTTTTCATAGATATTGAAGAAATGGAGGTAAGAGCTGCACAAAAAGCAGATGGTTTGGAAAAAGTTTTTCAAACAAACGACGTTTGTAAGTTCCTCTTGCATTGTGTACTGCCGCAATGGATCAATGTTTGAGAAAAATTGCAGTCCGGGGGCAATATAATTGATTTCCAATGGTCTCAAGGAATCACAGTATTCTTTCATAGACGTTTGCTCTCTCACGTTAGACATGACACGCAAAAGTGGTTTGTAGTTGTCATACGCATCATAAGTTTGTTTGAGGGACTCTAATACCAACTTTTCTAACTCAGAGTCCTTGATGTTCTCGTTTCCAGATTCATATACTGGTCGGCAGGTGTCAAAATCATTTTCGGATAGTTCAAGGGCCGCTCCCTCGGTGATAGCGCAGACCATATCTGTCATTACGAGAAACCACCAAATCTTTCTTCGCAAATTACTCTCTTTTCCACTCACGAGTTTTATATTGTACAGGCGGGGCTCACGATGGAGTCCCAATACCTTGGCGAGACTAATGGCACGCGAAATGTAGGATTGAGCATGAGAATCATCAATTCCCTCGCTACTTTCAGGCGCAGTTGTCTTGAATACTTTGATCAAGATGCAAAGCTGAAGAATGGGCAAAATCGGAAAAGCAGTCGATGAGTAGAAATCATAGCACTCGTGCGCAATATCGATCGCTTCTATGTGAATCAGGTTTTTCATTAGGTACTGGAGGTTTGCGTCGGCTGCGTCGAGTTCTGTAGAAGAGAAGACTCTCTCATTCAATGATTTCGAATTGGTGAAAAGGGAGATATGACTGAGTCTGAGAATGACAAGAAGCATCCCAATGTAAGCAACGTCCATGCTTTGAGTGTAAGTAATTTTCGTCACTTTGGTGGCATCGCGGTCACAAGAGCCCAAGAGTCTAGCAACTTGCAGCTCAAAATCACTTTGGTCCACAACAGGAAAGTGAGGATAGAGGCGGGCAAAGAAGCGGTCTAGGAGCATCCAGATGACGTCCCTAGTAGGCAAAAGCTGCAATGCTTTCGAGGCAAGATCTGGTTCAGAATCCAAGTTCCCCGTAAACGAACTCAAGCACAAGGATTTGGCTTTCAATTCGTACAACAGCGATTGTTCCGAATCCGGAATGGCCACTTTGGGTATCTTGTAAAGACCAACAGAATCATCTTCGAGGAAGAAGCGGAGACGGGAGAGAAAGATGCGATCGGTCGGGTTCTCGTCAGAGATAGAGGTCGGCAAAATGTCAAATTTGCGCTTACCTTGGTGCTTTCGCTTAAAGGAGAGCATGAGCGAAAGGGCTGTGTCAGCCAACACGAGCGAGAGCCAGTGGAGCGGGCCCAAGTGGCGGGCGTGAGAGTTGCCCAAGGACAAAAATGGAAAGTAGCGATGGAAGGAAAAGGTGTAATCGTCAGAAGGATGGGGGTTGAAGCCAAAAAACGACAGCAGTTCGTGGCTGCCCGAGGTAAACCAAACAGGCTTGCCGCTGGGCGGCTTGTTATGTTTGGACACAGCGGGCGGGACCAGGCGAGTCTGGGTCACAGAGCGCTCTAAAGACGAAATTTTCTGCTTGAGATACTCGAGTTCAGAGTAGAGAGCGTCATTCGCAGCGTCGGAAGAAGACGACGACGACACGGAGCGGACGCTGGGTCTCTTCGCGGGCGGCGGGAGCGTGTCTAGGTGAAGCACAGATACGCCACAGCCGTTCTGGGAAAGCGCATCCAACCGAGACAGCGAGCCTGGCTGGTACTCGCAATTTGGATTGTTGTATTTGATGCACGCCGAACAAGGGGTTCCCTTGTCACAGCGGATTTTTCTCTTTCGGCAGAAGTTGCACACATATGTGTTACTTGCCCGTTTCCGAGGTTGTGTCATGGCGGCGGGGGGAGACATTGCAGAGCCACACACAGACAAGACACATTTAGTGACCGTGGCTGTTGAATGGACGAGGCGTCGGGACGGGGAAGTAGCTCAGTGGCAAACAAGACTCACCAAGTGTTGTGAATATATACCCGCTCATCTGCCGGACCGCCCGACGTGCGGCTACGAAAGTGCGTCAATGAGCCCCTCTGCGTGCTGCGTACCGTTTTTATCCAAAGCTTTTGCCCCGCCTGCGGTCGATGCAGAAACAGACTATGGTGAATAATCTAGCTGGTAATCACTCAACAGACATTCCGGTTTCATAGATTAGAAAAATTAACGGCAATCAAAAGACGAAAACAGTCAGGCAGTTGCTTTTCTTCCCGACCACTGCTCTTGCAGCATGGCCCAAAAGCTTGGTGCGGGATTGTAGGATAACCCGTCCACTCCGCATTAGAAAGCATGGGTTTCACGAACGTACGAACGTACGAACGCACGAACGCACAAATGCACGGCGCGTACACAGGCGCACCAATGATGGCAGGGAGCCGTGCCGCTGTGGCTATAAGCTTTTAAGCTTTTACATGGCCCTGATCATTCAAGCCCAGACGGGCCTGTCGAGTGCGGATGCGTCTTCGTCGGTAATGGACGCATCTCACCGCGCAACCTGCACAACGCGAGAGGCATTTGGAGATCACCTTGAGTTGATAACTTTATTGCCATTGTAATGCGCGTCCTGTCGTGTCGGAGGACTCAGTCAAAACCCGACGAACCTGGGTCCACTCTTCCTCACATGTCATACCCGCCGCATCATCTGCCCCAATTCGCCTGCGGTTTCCCGTATTATTCGCGACACTCATAACCGTAGGACTAATTACAGTTTGCCTGTAACAGCGCGGCTCACGCCGCATGAGGCACTGGTGTCTTGTCTCTCCCCAGATCACTCCTTGTTTTAACGACCTGGAGCAGCATAATGTCAAAGAACTTCCAGCTCCACCTCATCCACAAAACTCTTCAAGAATGGGGACTCAACGACGCTGCTGCGCTTCTTGAAAAGTCAATCGCTGAAGAGTCCTCAGAAGGACAATCGGGCCTCGCATCCCGTCAGCTTCTTGACCATGTTTCCAAGGGCGACTACGATACTGCCCTAGCGCTACTAGCGGGCCCGAACGATGACTTCTGCTTCACTAATGGGCCGTCACATCCTGAAAATGCCGTCTCAACTGCTCTTCCAACTGCCGCCCGCTTCTTGGCCGCTTACTTGATTGTCCGTACGGCTTATTTTGCCCGTGTGGTGCTGCTAGCCCTCACATCCGATAAAGACCCCCAAGGCGCTTACCAATTCTTGAGAGAACTGGTTTACCCAGCCTTGGAACGATTTGCGGATGCTGAAGGCCGTTTTGGCGACCAAATTATCAATAAAGAAAAGGAGGTGGCCCTTCTCATTCCGCTTTCTATGTCTCCTCCGGCCCCAGAAAACTTGGTGCCCTCAATTTTTTCTCCAGAATTTCTCTGTTCAAATGGTTCCAGTGCTACTGCCAGTACACCACTGGCTTCAATGATCCACCAGCAGCTTCGCGTTAGCCTTGCCCTGTCGCTCAGGTCCATTTTAGCGCTGGGAGCTTCCCGCAAAGAGGATCCGCTACTTTATTTGAACATCCCCAACGATTGTTTTGCTCATTTGATCCGTGATGCCCTGCATTACAACATGTCAAAGTCACTATACTATCTTCATCCTCGAAACACCATGCCCGATAACATTCACTCGATCACAAACTATTCCACGTTTGAGACGGCGAAAAAGGAGGATTTTCCAATCCACTTGCATCACACTCTTTCAGACCACACAGACGAGGTGTGGTTCGCCAAATTTTCCCCTTCTGGGCGCTTTTTGGCCACCGGCTCTCTTGACGGCACTTGCATTATTTACGATGTTGTCAATGGTTATCAAATCGTCGGCCATTTGGACGCGAATAACGTAAATGAAAGCGAGGTGTTTTTGGACTCGGCTCATAAACCTGCATTAGACAAGAAGAAAGGAGTGATTTACTTGTCTTGGGAGCCTCACGAGCGTTACCTTGTTACCTGCTCTCTTGACACGGTTATCCGTGTGTGGAACATCGAGGCCATATTCACATCAAAAAGAGTCACTCGCTCCATGAACCCAGCCGAAAGAGTAACGCTTCTAACCAGCTTCACGTTAGGGGAACGTTTCAGAACTTGGCCCTGCGAATTTCTCAACTACCCGAAGCATTACACTCCTCATTTTGTGGTTGGCTCCCCAGACAAGGTGTTAAAGGTTTTTGCCATCGATGGCACCGAGGTCTTGGATTTTTATAGCGATGCAGATGAATGGCTGACTATCTTAGGAGAGGATGACATGAAAACGGACTCTCCGCTTGAAGATATCTTACAGGATAAGAGTACCACGCGTTCGGCGGATTCAACCGCTAATTCCAAGTCTGGAAGCTCCGAAAGTGCCAGTCAGTTCAACCGTATTAACGATTTCGCCATCACTCCAAATGGAAAAATTTTGGCCACTGCAAACAACGATAAGCAGGTGTTCTTTTACAAGATTCCCGATTTGTTCGATCCTGCCACCACCACGTCCCGCATCTCACTGTTGACGCTTAACGGGAGATTAACCTCGTGTAAGATCTCGGCAAATGGAAAGTATATGCTATTGAGTATCGCCCCAGAAGAATTGCAACTCTGGGACATATCCCCATTATACTCGAATGAAGAACCTTTCCTCACGCAAAAATTCATGGGTCAGACACAAGCAATATACATGGTTCGTTCGTGCTTCGGTTACTTGAATACGTCTAGCTTGCAGGAGGAATTAGTTTTGAGCGGCAGTGACGATGGCCACATATACCTTTGGAAGCTTGCCACAGGTCAGTTGATAACACGCGTGAAGGGACACGAAGGATTGTGCAATTCTGTTGATTGGAATCGATTCTACAAACACAAGAGCTTACCTGACTATGGTTCTTATTGGTGCTCGGTCGGTGATGATAAGTTAGTCAAAATATGGGGCCCCAAAAAATAAAGTATTTCTTCATACTCAGGAATTTTATTCACTTGACAAAATTTACAACTCGTCGTGCACCTCTTCCTCGTCGGCGGCCTTCTCAGCGACCTCCTCAGGGATATCCTCCTCCTCTGCATCTTCAATTTCGGCAGACATAGCGGCCTTCAATACTTCTCCGTCGACACCAGTTGCACTCTTCTCTTTGATGTACTCCATCAAAGACTCCATATCTCTGGCCTTGTCATAAACGTAACCAGTTCTCAAGCCAGACTCTGGGTTAATTTCACCATTGGCTGGGTAGAAGATCAAGGTAGGGTAGCCTTCAATCACGAATGGCGTGTCGACATCGTTAAGAGTATGGTCAACATCGGCGATAACAACATCGGAGTCTTTGTAGTAGCCTGCCATTTCCTCCCAAATTGGGGCCAACTTCTTGCAGTGGCCACACCATGGAGCGTAGTACTTGACAAAAACATCCTTTGTGAGGTCCGAAAGGATCTCATCATTGTTGTGAGCGACAATCTTGACGACATTTTGAGCATCAATCTCCTCTTGAGTTGGCAATGGCTCAGACTTAATGATTGGCTCGAGCTCCTTAGCCAAGAACTTGGCGACGAAGTCCTCAATGAGGTCTGTGGTCAAGTTTGGGTTCTCCTCTTGATCGATACCGTACTTTCTACCGTTGCTGTTGTCCTGGATGGAGAACAAGGGAACGATGTTGGGGTTCATGTTCAAAATCTCAGCGTGACGACCGAATTTGGTGGCGTCCAAGCCGACGAAGTTAATCTCACCACGGAGCTCTTTACCCTTCTTGTTGAAGTACTCTTCGACGGCAGATCTTTCATCTGCGGTATTGTAGAAGTAGTAACCCAATGGCTTAGAAGAGCCCATGTAGATCATGTAGGTGTCTCTGTTGATATCGCCGAAAGCAGGAACCTTGGCGTTGGAAGTCCAGTCCAAGAAGGCGTCCTTAGTAAACTCACCGTCATAGAGTCTGACATCGTCGAGCTCATTAGGGTGGACAACCAAATACTTTGGCTCCTCGCCGGAGAGGTCAACGTTGACCTTTCCGTTGAACTTGGAGATCAACAGGTCGTCTTCGAGGGAGTAAAAGTTGGAGTGACGTCTGTTCAAGGAAGCAATCTCACCGAAAGTCTCATTTTGCTCACTAGCAGACTTGTGAGATGCAGATGGAAGAACTTGGATGATGAATGGTTTGGTCTCGGCCGAGAATCTGGCATTGAGCTCATCCATGTTGGCCGGCTGCGCCACAGGAGGCTCAGACATCTTGACCATGTAATCGGCAATACCGGCACTGTCACGAGGACCCTCGTAGTCCTCAGGTTGCTGGTAGGCACCTCTAATGACCTTCATGGTTGGGTAGCCTCTGATCTCGTGTTGTTGACACAAGGTCTGTTCCTCAGTGCAGTCGATTTGAGCCAACTTGATCTTTGGGTGGGTCTCGTTCAAAGTGTCTGCGGCCTTGGAAAACTCAGGGCCCAACTGCTTACAGTATCCACACCATGGAGCGAAGAACTCAGCCAAAACCAAAGGGTTTTCATCCAAAAACTCCTTAAAGTTCTTAGAGGTCAACTTGACAACGGACGAGTTTGGGTCAGCAATGGCGTCACCGTCGGTTGGACCGGAAGCGGAAACAATGGACACGGATGTAAGAAGAGCGGCAAGGGCCGAGGTAGAAAACTTCCAAAACTTCATGACTGTTGGGGAACCAAGAAAAAGATCTGGGGAAAATGGCGAAATATATGTAGGCGGTATTCGCGTGAACGAACACGGTGGAAGAAATACGCGTCACGTGAAAACGGTGGCCGTCCGTATCAGAGGCCGCGTGCCGGCCGAGTGCGGCGCGGATAGCTGAGCACAACGTTGCAGATAGATCAAAGGAGGCGACGTGGCATATTCGATGAGACTGCTAGCGAACAACGGAGAATCTCCGTTATGCGGTGGCGTGAATGGGAAGAACGTATTGATTATATTCTTCTTGGTGAAGATGAGCTGGAATTTATCTGGTCATTAATGGTCGACGTTTCA